>VCNE01002028.1:0-28249 GCA_009869805.1 Oncopodura yosiiana
TTGAAAAATTACGGAAAAGGTTTTATATATTATGTTGTAAGAGCTCATTTAATTTAATTAGTGTGTCAGACATAGACGGATTGTGGTGGAAAGTGGCTTATATATACATATATATATATACTCTCGGCGTATTATAATAATATAGAGAGAAATTACAATTAGTTTGCATTTGCTACTGTGTTAGACTATACTTCATTCACTGCTTTGCTCTGTCAAGCTCCAAAGATAATTATTATGTGAATCGTGAATTAATGTAAATTTATGTGAAATTTTCAAGGAAATATTGTGTTGTTACATGATATACAAAAAATTCTTGTTACAAGATTGTGTGTTTCTCGTTACGATTCAATTCATAATTATATACACAAACGGAAATTAAAGGATTTGAAGAACTGTCTGACATCATCACTGACTCTGACATCGTGTAGTTGTGACTAATACACACGATCTTACACAGCAATATTATTGGTAATCTCTTTTTCCTTTATTATGGCTTATATAACAATATTTAATGATAAGTGACAAAGTTTTATATATTTAAAGTATTTTAATTTGATACAGAGTATTGTTGTTTCGACCACTCATTTCATTGTGATACTAACTGACGAGGGGCCAATAATCAGCTAATAAAAAGCAGCCATTATGTCATTAATAACAGATGATGAAGGGTTAATTTTACCCAAGAAAATACCTAATCCATGTAAATCTGATATGACTGAGGCAAAATCTTCACAGGGAATTAATGTTCAATCAGAAAACGTAAGATAAAGATGTTCAAATTACAAGATATATACTAAATATATGGTCTCTAAAATTAAACTATTAATTTATATACAGAGGAAAACAAGTGCTAAATCAAAAAACTGAATTGCAGCAAGCATTAGAAAAGCACAAGGAAAGAGCTAAAAGAATGGCACAAAAGGAAGAAATAGAGTCTACTAAATCACCATTCGAGAAAGTACGTTTATTGGTTAATAAAATACTAATTTAATTATTTTTATATAACAAATATATATAGGTCCTGGAAGAAAGAAAAAAGGCATTAGAACAAAAAGATGAACAAAACCATTCAACAGATGATGATGATGTGATTGATAGTTCCTCTGGCTCATCATCAGAAAATAAGGAATTTTTCAAAATCCATGAAAAAATTGCTAAAATTCGTGCCACTAATACCACTGTAAAGAATACGTCGTAAATTTTTTGGTTCTCAACAATATGCTTCTTCGTTCCATAATATTTTTCTTCTTCCTAAATGTTTTTCTTGAGAGTACGTACAAAATAACAAAAGTAACTATTTAGGAATAGATTATAAAATAATCGTAGAGTAATAATAATAATAATAATATAAGAATGTGGCTGAACAACAAAAACATTTGAACAAAATATTAGAAAAATCATCAATCGTTTCCGGTGCATATCAACAATCGAACGAACGAATCAACGCAATTAGTAATTTAAAACAAGTGAAAAGTTGCATTTAAAATTAATGTATAAAATTGCATTCCCTCAAGCCACATTTTTGAATAACATCAGAATAGCTATCAGGAATATGAATGAAATTTTTTCAACAACCAAAACCATTATGTGATTTTAATCTTATTTACATTACCTAGTATATATTTATAGATTTAGAGATGTGCAAGTTGTTAATAATAATATTGTTTGTAAGATATATATTATATATATAGATTTCTCAGTTGTGTAAATGTAAATTAAAAAAATGCAGATGTAATAATAATAATGATTATAAGTACATGTATGTATTTGTTGTAAGGTGATTAGTTACAGACAGTTAATTGTAGCCAATTATAAAGAAAAGTTTTTGATTTATTCCTCTGTTACAAGTAGTATTATTAGTTATTAAGAGAATGTCTTATATTCATTATTATATGATTGTCGTTATTTTTTCTGCTAACTGACCTTTGAATGACCTCTTCTATCACTTTCACTGTCTTTTGAAATGGCAAAGTAAAGGTTAAGAATTTTTTTGGAACGGAAATGGGAACAAAGAAACAAAATCTCTAATGTACAAGTCTGAATAATAGAGTACGGGTTAGATTTGGAAATTGAAAAGTCTTAACTATAATATTTTGTGTAAAAACTATCCATATCACGTCCTGTCTTCAAACTATATAGTTTTCTATATCTAATATTGTCTTCAAAAAATATTTTTGAGCAGCTTGTAGTTTAAAAAAATTATATGAAAAACCTTATATTTTGTATGTACAAAAAGGAGTTCGCATAAATATTTTAATTCGCTAAAAAGCTCACTCCTCTAATGTATGCCTATACAATATAAAAAGCAAATATCTGTCATGTATTTTCTGCTAATAACAATATGCAATATTTTTACAATATAATAATGTATAACTGAAAAAGGTAACATATTTGAGAGACATATGTGATGATACATAATAATAAAAATATACAAAGAATGTGAAACTAACATATTTGCAATGTGCTTCCTTTATTTTTTAACCTTGTGAAACATTCCAATCTAGTATATTATGTTGTACTATATATGCTGTTGTTTTAATGAATTTTCACGTATTAGGTTCATGCTTATGCATAAAAAATGAATTATTTTACACAGTTGATGTGCTATTTACTTCTCGTGATTGCTTCACGTTTAGTTTATCATTTTACAATAATTTTTTTTACAATTCAAATGAGAGCAACCTCCTTTAGTCAACAGCAAAACAAATGTCTATTGTATGTATATATTCTTGTCGACTACATATATTTGAAATTTGATAAGATATACAGACTTTCATAAGTTAATAACAATGTATATTATACTAATAATACGATAAGGGATGATCTCATTTTTTGGTGATGACCTATTATTGGATCTTAATGCTCTAAGTGATTTTTGTTAGAATGATAAGTAATTAGTTTTTGGACCATTCATATTCCATCAATGAATTGAACTGCTTATTGATAGAGTCGAATGAAAGTGCTTCAGAAAATGGTAGCAAGTTATTTTGGTTAAGCATAAAAACCAACATGCAAATGACAAGAATGGCACAGAAAAATTTTGCTTGAACACTTGTTTCAAATGAATCATTGTAGTACTTGTGCCTTTGCTGTATTTTTAGCTAGATCTTCTCGACCTTTTTGAATAGCATTCATTAGCCAATTAACTAACTTTCCATATTCTATAGGATCATTATATAATTCAGCCAACTCTTTCAATGCTTCATCATTTTCTTCTCCAATAAGAGAAAGTTCATCATCATAGTCATCATCAATGAAACCTTCAGCTCGTCGTCTTCTAAGAAAATATCTTACAGCTGCCAAGCTCGTATCCAATTTGCCATTGTTAGGATTTATAGGAAGCCATGATGGAATTAATTCTTGAGCTACTTGTTCATTGATCCATTCCTTGGCTGCTTCTGTTTGAATATTTGGTAATCCTCTTTTTGTTACTGGAATTTCAGATGGAATATTAGCATGGTCAATATTTTCAGTACTAGCAATTGGAATTCTTGATGACTTCTTTTGAGGAGCAGGAGTAGATGAACCAAATATAGAATTCCAATATGATGTTTCAGGCTCTGATGTTTCAATAACAGCAACATTATTACTTCTCATATTTCTCATTCTCATAAGATTGTCTTTGTTGCTTTTAGGTTTTGGTGGTGCTGATGGTTTTTTTGCTTGATTAGCATTTGTTGGTGGTACTGAATCAACTGTGGAAGCATTTGATGGAGTTGTTGAAACTTTGTCTTTTTTGTTGTTACGAGATTTTTGAGAGCTGCCAACTAATATATTAATACTCAATCAACAATATAAACTATTATGTGCAATTTAATATCTTGTTGGTATTTCTTACCATTTGCATTATTGTTCACATCTCGAACGTGTGCTCTACTTGCAGCAGTAGGACTTTCATATCGTTTTCTTTTCTCTGGTGGCACAACCTTTCTTCGAGTTTCACTCATGTTTTAATATTAATGAAGATTTTTTTATTATTATTTAGGAATACTCAAAGAAATATTTCAAAATAGGAAAAATGATATTTTAGTATCTCATTTGTTGATGGCTGCTGAAGAAAGTTGGCAACTTTTGAAAGTCTAGACTTATAAACACCCATAGTTACTCCTTTCTAGAGGGCCAATTTAGGAAAAGAAATGGCAAAAAAATTGATGAGAATTTTTGTTGACAAAATTAAAGCATTTATTTGCTGAATTTATTATTTCTTCAATCATGTTCACATCATCACAAATCACAATTCAACATTTGACACCGGACAGCAATAATTAATATATCATATGTCAATTATTTTTTGTTACATAATGTCATGTTGTTAAATTGTGTCACATATTACAATATTCTTTTTTGACTTTCTCATACAATAATGCGTTTTTGTCACCACATACTAAACATAAAACAATAATAGTTATATTATCTATAATAATCTCTTCTACACATGTATTTTATTATTATTACGACCACAATACTCGCCTCATATCTTCTTCTATCTTTTTTTAATACTTGTCTACGAAATAATAAGCAATCATATTTGACACTGTCATAATCTCTGTCTACTACACATTTTTTTGACTCTCTCTCTTTTTTTACTTCTGTTCAATGCTATATACGTACATAGTAATTACATAAATGTCATTTTTCTTTTTTAATAATTATACACGAATATATTTATATTTATACGATCATAAAAATAGTTTTCAAGACTTTATACACATTTTATAATTATGTATGTTATTATGTACAATGCACAATTTTTTCGCACTACGATGAACAAGCTCATCACAGCAACATAAAAATGAACGACCAGTCTAAATAATAATAATATGACATGTAATAATAATAGTTTTTTTTTCTTCTTGGAAATAATGAACGAATATATACGAAACTGAAATAGTTAAAAAGATAATCAATTTGTTCCGATATTACAGCATTTTTGTTTGTTTATATAGTTTAGTTTATACATATAATAGAGAGTATCATCTTCATCAGCATCCATAGTTAAAATTAAAACATGACGAGAGCAAATAGTTTCGTTTGATAGCGTACAGAATATTATACACAAATAACAGTAAATAAAACTAAAACAGTATAATATGTAGCGTTCATTTTATATATATAGTAAGTAAGTGAATATTTTGCAGATTTGTTTCCCTATTTACATTTATCATATACATATATCCAGAAGACATATATATCTTTAAGACTTTAATTGGATTTTTATAGGACTCTATATATGTAAGTTTTATTATAGTGTATTCTTTTTTCTCTCCCTAAAATCTAATGCATTACGTATTATTTACATTACGTCATGTATCCTTTTTTGTTGAGCATAGTAGCTCTGTCTTCTCTGGTTTCTTCAATAAGCAACAACTTCTTTTTAACTCTATAAATCTAAACTACAAACTTTAACAGGGATATAACTTTTAGTTAACAACTGTAGTAACAGGCAAGTAAATATTTTATGAGATTCCTTTCTCCATTTTTCTTCCTTCATTTTTACATACGTACTTACGACGAGTAGTAAGAGATATAATATAATATAATACAAACTATATACAAACGCGTTTAGCAATACTATTTAGTATATACATGTTGTCAATTAGTAGTTAGCACGATTTCATATTCTCATTTGTCCTATACAGTAGTTATATATATAACTATTACATAATAATCTTCTTTGCATATTCATACTTGCTCATTACTCTCTTTTTCAAATTCACAAATTACTCTCATTCTCTCAATTTGTTGACATAAGTACTTGTAAATTGCACCTAAATGTCGACTTGTTATTCTTTATTAGTTTTTAGTGTAGTGTACATATATAGTAGTAGTTTAAATGTGACTTTGACTCTTCTTCTAATAGTAAATATTTTCGTTTTTGGACTTAATCATCTTGAAATTCTATGCAGCATTTTCAGGAGCAGCACTTTTGCCTTCTGCAGCTTGTTTCTTTGCAAAAATTTGTTTTTGAGTTTCTGCAATGATCAAAAGGTGTTTGTTTAGGACACATACATTATCATGCTTTTATATCTTTATGGGAAAAAATAATTTAATTACCATAACCGAAGCCTTCATCATAATTTCCTTTCACTTTGAACAATTGTTTGAAGTGATTTATGCAAAAGAGTGCACCTTTGTTGCTAGTAAATGAGCCCATCCTGTGTGAAAGCAAAAAGACAATTTGACACACAATTACTATAATTGCCTAATGAGAATTTTGCAACTTTTTTGACATACCTTAAAATGCTTTTACAAACTGAACAGCGGAAGCAGGTCTTATGATAAATTTTTCCAAGGGCTTCAGTTTTCTCCATTACGTAGACTTTTTTCTCACAAATGTCACAGGTGTCCGACATGGCGTCGTTGTCACTTTTGGGCTCCTGTGATTTAATGTTAAGAGAAAAATGACAGTGTTAGAGAGATTAAATTGCTCAAACAGTGAGTTTCGTTTAGTACAATAAAAACAAAATTAATTAGTGAGATTATCAAAATCAACTAACAGGAACTGCACTCATTTTATTTAATTAGTGAACACACACAAACACTTGAGAGTAGAGGAGAGTATAAACGATGAGATCATATAATAACAACGATAGTTATATTTTTAGGACGCCAAGAGAACAAAGACTTTTGTCTCACATTTAAAATCCAAAAGCTAAAGGTCAATGCCACTCAAATAATTTGAAATGAGTAAATTGTAGAATATTTTAATATTTGTTAGATAAAGTAAGCTATTGATCCATATGAATAATATTTTAATTAAGAATCGTTTCTCACACAACAACTAATTAAATGTATACCTCAACTTATAACAAATTGTAAACAAATATATGTAATTTAAAAGACAGTGACTCTTTGACACTTACACACTTGAGAAAAAAATTTGTGTACTACTAATCTGTGAAAAAAATATTTGCCTAATGTACAGAAAAACGAGAGATTAGTGTAGTTGTGTTTCTTCTGGATATTTGAGCGACTAGAAGAAAGAATGCTTATTTGTCGGAGTTTTTTCTTGGGGAGTTTGTGTGAGAGAGAGAAAGCTTTAAGTAAGAGTAGTTATAGAGTAGTTAGTTAAAAATTCTTTTAGGGATGGATAGATTTTCTAAAAGACTTTCGGTTTGTTTCAATATATCGGTTCGGCGGTATGCTCTAAGAACAGAGCTTTTTGTCAAGAGAGGAAGATCATACGGGCAGGATACAGAATGAAGAAGAGCAGATGAGATAGTTTTGGTATATAGGGAAGAGATTTTTAAAAGTATTACAGCATTCTATAGTGCTATATCCAAATGAAAAAAACTGGCGAAGGACACACGAAAAAAATTGTAAAGCGCCAACAGAAGGCAAAGCCAAGGCGGGGAAGAAAGCAGTAAGGAAGGAAGGTGAGCAAAGGAAAATGTTGTTGATGATTTGTTATTAGATGTTTTGGTAAAAGTCAACAAGTGATGCGAGAAAAGTATGGACTGTGTAGACGTTCATGTATTGGCGTAAAAAGACCATTAAGAAGAATTCGCTATTCAAGAGTAGTCAAAGAGAGAGAGAGATTTTTTTGGCAATAGGCTATCATTGAAGATTAGACCAATACATGCTATACAATAAAGGTTGTTGGGGAAAAGCGACACAAGAGAGAGAAGAATAATTATATTAGCACAAGGTGTAAAGTAGCAATTGCCAAAATTTTAGAACTTAATGCCAATGCCAAGCATTATTTTATGTATTGGCAACATTTTAAAGCTCTTGCCAACTGAAAAAACTAACTAACTATGATAGAGATAGAAGTACGCTAGTAGCAAACTTTTGTTTAATGTCACAGTCACATGTGAGATCACTAACTCTCTTGTCAGTGATCTTTCTTCAACTTTTTAGTCTTACTTTTGATTCTCGTCAAGTCTCACTCACACAATAGAGTCGCAGGCAGGCAGCAATGATCTTCTTCTGAGATTCAATAAAAGATTCGCACACACTTTCACAGAGTTTTACTCGTCTCACTCTCTCAGACGCACAACACACTAGAGACTCACACGATACTGAGATTTTATTTCTCTAACTGTTGAACCATTATGACACAAAGTTTCCTCTTTTTACTCCTCTTTGACTCTATGTAGTTAGTGTTCTCTCTATATTGTTTTCAAGGATTCATTTTTCTTTTCATCATTCTGTATATATCTCCTACTATACTCTTTCAGTTTTTCAAAAGTCACTATTTTCTTCAACTCAACTTACTTAATGTTTTTCTATAATGTCCCCTAATGTATTTTAACTCTTGACTTATACTTTATGTTTTTAGTGCCCCTTCTTAATATATCCTATATCTTCAAAAAAAATCTTTAACTAACTACTCCCCTATTTCATATACAGTGTGAGAGTCGTACTCTTTTACTGAGAGTATGCTAAAAAACTACAAGATACACAATATTTATTTTTAGACAAATGTCTATAAGCTGGAAACTTGTTGGGATTGCGTTGAGTAAGTTTAAGTAAGTAGTTTCTTTCATGTGAAAAAGTCACTGTATAGTTTTAGTTTGTTGTTGGTGTTGTGGCTTTATGGAATAGTGATATGTGATAGGAAATTGGTCTAGTAGAAGAAAACTACCAACTTAATGTACATATAGAATGCTAAATGTAGAAAAAACCTACCACGACCAAAGATAACATAGTACTACATTGAGCATTTTGTTGTCTTCTTTAATGTCTAGTGTAATGTAACGTAACGTGAATATATTGAGGTGTAAACACATTTATATTATTATGTGTGTGTACATATAACTTACTCTCTTTCTATTACTCTATTGTGCTCTCTCTCTATATTACTGTATTTATGCAGAACATATAATATACAACTTATCAGTAGATAGTTTTTGAATGGAGGAAATTTTATTTTTTGCTAATGTGCCTTTACAACACAAGAGGAAACTCACTATCTATCTCTTAGCTCTAATTTTTGCTCTCAGATTCTTCTTCTTCTTCTCTATCCATTAGCCATTCATTTCACGTGTGTGTACAATCTTTTTTTCATGTGTGAGCGAATGAATGCTTTCAATTGAAATCTCAAGATAAATAACTACTACATATAAACTCATATAGTCAGTTATTGGCAAAAGTCATGGTCGTATAGTCATGTAACTTGTAGTAGAAAAGAAAGATTTAGAATTTTTCCTTGAGAATATGTTTAAAGTTTTCACATGGGAGATGAAGGATAATACACTAATATATGATATGGAGAAATTTTTCAGAAATTTAAAACTTTAAAAACTCTCTTGTTGTATTCTTAATGCTCTATATATGAAATCTACAATAAATACTTATATTAAAAAAAAGTATTGAGCCATTAACCACAAAGAAGTAAAAACAGCTGCAACATGACGATATGATTATAAATGAGATATACATATAAATGAATAGCAAGTTGTATTTAAAAAAGATATTTTTAGGAACTGAGCAACAAAACAGATGAGATACGCATTTGGTCTAGCGATGAAATGACAAATAGCAGTCATTTGACTGGGCACAAGCATTTATACATTGCGACTTAATGTTGTGAAAACTTTTTTGCACATTCCGATTACACTTCTATAAGAGAGGAATTTCCCAAATGAACAGATAGTTGTCTCATCTTGTAACTTGATAGTGTGCAAAGAAGCTAGGAAAGAGAAGCAAATAAATATAAATGCGAGATGGTTTTTTTTCTTGATTTTGTACCAACATTATAGACTACTGGCGACGAAATGCTATAAAAATATGAAAGCAATAGAAAAAGAACAAGACGCCGCCACCAAAAGACAGCAATTAAGTGTACTTTACTACATTTTCCTCTCAATGTACATTTTAATTTAATTTCTTTAATGATGGAACTCATAAAACAATTCTCAGAAATTTTTCCCCAAAAAAAACTTCAAATATTTAAAAGCTAAGTTACAATAATTTTTTTATTATAATAATAATAGAGTAATAATAGAAAAGCACATATTACTACACAATAAGCTACGATGAATATCATGTACCATTCATTGTAAGACCTTATGGTAACAATTTTCGTAATTGTAGCTAAGATACAATAATTTTTTTTTATTATAATAATAATAGAGTAATAA
Organism: Oncopodura yosiiana; assembly: GCA_009869805.1. Lineage (NCBI taxonomy): Eukaryota > Metazoa > Arthropoda > Collembola > Entomobryomorpha > Oncopoduridae > Oncopodura > Oncopodura yosiiana. The sequence goes on from VCNE01002028.1 coordinate 10,086, forward strand.
TAGAAAAGCACATATTACTACACAATAAGCTACGATGAATATCATGTACCATTCATTGTAAGACCTTATGGTAACAATTCTCGTAATTCTTTCATGGTAATTTGCAGTGTAAGAAAGCAGAAAGTAAATATAGTAACAACATTGGACTTGATTTATTCTGAAAGAGAATGGATTGTCCTCTTGAGACTTGCGACGAACGAACGAACGATGATGACATTGACTCATCTTGAGAAACTTGAGACACACTGACAAATTGTATATACTATATAGTACTTATACTATCTTTTCTAAGCAGATAAAAAGCGATACAGTGTGTAATAAGCTAATTTAGTAAAAGAGAGACTACAGTTATATACTTACTTACGACATTTTTTACTTAATACATAGTGTGTGCATAATGGTTTAAGAGAGAATAGAAATAACACAATTTTGTTGTCGTTGTTCATCTCTTCTATCTAATACCTACCACCAACACACAACGATTTTCTTTCTCTCTGACTCACTCATCTAACTTACAAGTATAAGCTGGCAAAGAAATTAAATTGCTATTGCCATTACCACCATTACTGTTGTTGTCACTAGTATTTTTTTCTTTCTCATTCATTTGCTCAACTTGTTTCTTTTTCTTTTCTTCATCGAAACAAACTAAAGTCTTTTCTAGTTGTTTCATTTTGTCACTATCAGTACAAGTTTCCTTCATGCTGTTGATGTCGTTGTCTGTGCCAATTTGCGTTGGAGGAGGTAGTGGCGGCATTAGCGTTGTTACTTCTTCTTCTTCTGATGACGATAGCAATGGTACAGTTTCAAATGTAGAATCTAATGGTGGAGGTGGTGGTGGTAATGAGTTTTCTTCTCCCATTGTTTCTTTACAAGTATTAGAAGCATTATTCCCATTATCAGCAAAAGCTAATGTCGTATCAGCAAGCATAACAGATGAAGGTGGTGCTCCGCGTGAAAGAAGATAAGCAGCTCGGCGCAACCATTCCCAACAAGAATTTTGTCCAGTTTCACTCTATTTTTTATGTATTATTATAGTAGAGCAATATTTTTTTCTCATCATAGCAAAGAAGTAAGTAGTGACAATAATAAGACACATAAGACTACTACATAGTAAAGACTTATAATAGTAATAATAAAGTATACATACACAGGAAATAAAGTTTACAGATATAGAGAAGAATTCTATATTTTTTTATGATTTTCTTACTATAGTCTAAATAATATATAAAAAGTTGGGTAGAAGAAGAAGAAGAGTCGATCTTCATTCAATTGCAAGTATTTTTTTGTCCAGGCAAGCAGTAGTGGAAGTAGTACGAAAGATAGTTTTTTTTACTTTACAGAGTGACAAGAGACATGAAGAGGAAGAGGTTGATTTTTTTACTACAAGAGACAACAGAAAATGAAAAATATCAATAAACAGCTATTAGAAATTGTATGCAATTATTTTCCCTAAACCTAGTAAAACATTTAAATAACTATATATGAATTGTGTGTCAACAGGAAGTTGCCATTTATGAAGTCTAAAGAGCTCATCATCTGCTTGTAGTAAACAAGACTTTCTGACTGACTTTATGTTTTGACATCCTGTAAGATATTTTCATCATGCACTACTTTTTAGAGAAATGTACACAGAGAAAAAAATAGTGATAGTATTTGTGCAATATATATATAGTGACAGTGATAAATTGAAAAACAAAGTACTAACTGCACTAAAATAATGAAATATAGAGAAATATACATAACGTACACAATAATATATATGTACAATATATAGTAGTGTATAAAGTGCAAAATGATTGATAAATTTTTGTCTGTATCATTTTCCTTTTAAAAATGTTTAGGTATACTTACCACAAATCGATTAACTTTAACTTCCTTCTTTCTAGCAAGTACTTCTTGTTGTTGCTGTTGTTGCATCTCAAATTTTGCACGGAGTAATTTGGCAGACTCAATACTTAGTTGATTTTCATCACCGTAAGGACTTGATGAAGCTGGTGATGCATTCTCTTGATTCTCAAGTGCAGAGTTTCGTGCATTTTCATTCATTTCCCATTTCTCAAATTTTGCACGTAGGGATCTAGCACGGGCCATCGACTGTACAATCATCCCAATAAATAATATTTACACATCAAATTCCAGTGTTATACATTTTAATATTTGCATGCAGTGTATAGAAAAATGTGTGTATATATGTGATGTGTATTATACATATTTATAAGTGTCGTAGTCCCAAAAATTTTTAGTGAACCACATGCATCATTTTTTTCAAATATATATACATGTGACCCTGTAACCTGTGCCATTGAATTTGACATATGACAAAACAAATGACATGCACTGGTGCTTTAGTATTTCAATGCTATTTCTCTAATCTCTTTCGTAAATATACGCTTTCTCTGATATTGGATTGAGCTCAAAAAAACTTTCTGAACCGGATATACTAAATTTTTTTTCATATTTTTATGCCGGAAGGACGAGTCTTTGAAACGACTAGCAGATTACATGAAGAGTTAGTTAGTTAGTTGTAGTAATATGCGTGTGATTTATGAGACCACTTTCAGACTCTACTAAAAATGATGCTAATTTCTAATCCTTCTCTAATTCTCTATGTACCATGATTTGTATTAGATAATCCGATTATAACTTTGAGCTACGACGATAAAAAAAGGAATCTCCAATTTGCCTATAAAATAAACTATATGACGACATTTTACAAGACTGTAGAATGTGAAAATGTCAGTGTGAAAAAAGGCAGGAACAGCTGTGTGAAAAGTGTCAAGAGACGCGATAATTTCTTCAGAAAGAGCAGAGAGAGAGAAATCATTTGACAAATGTTTTAAAGCGTGCTGCTTTGCTTTAAGGCTCTTGTGGTGCCAGATGAGTTTTAGTGTATTAAAGAATTAAGAATTTTTTTTCGCAGTGATGTCACTGTCAATGTGTATTATGTGTGTATAAGTAATGATAATACTCTTATTTACATCACATCATTGACGAAGATGAATGGGAGATAGTAAAAGAGGAAGGGTTAAGCTGAGCTGAACCCTAAAGCTCTAATTGTGTATCATTTCTTTTTTTCCTTCATCCAATATAATATAAAAAAACTTTTATAGCATCTTAACTCAACTCACACTCTTTGCTTTAAAGTTCCTTTTTAAAGTTGTTAGGTAGTTAGTGTTGTTTGTTGTGTATGGCTATTTTCTTTATATATATATGAGCCATAAACTTTTGCTTGCTTGTAAAAAGAGCCATTATAATATGTCACACTGCCAACAGTGTCATTGCCAAAATATTTTGCTTTGCTTTTTTTGCGTAACTTTTTTCCTTGCTCTGTTACAAACTAACTGACTTGTTGTTTTCTGTGTTGGTTTAGTGTAGGATTTTTAGTTTTAGTTTATTACAGTTGGTCTTTTTTTCTCTGTCTCACTTATTGTATAGATAAAAGTAGCTGAAAATGTAGTTAGTGTTTGTTAAGCATAACAACCTTCACTGGATGAAATATGTGTAGCTTATCTAGTAAGTTTGCATTCCATAGAATACTGACGTTGTAAAGAAAAAGTGTTATGTGTTATGTATATATATAGTTGACGATGAGTTTAATTGTAATTGGAATTGTGTTATCAAGTTATCACATTCTTGTTAGTTAGACTACAATATGTGTCAATGTATATATAATTGTAATTAATTAATTTATGATGATTTGAATATATCAAAAATTTTGACATACCCCAACTTCCTTAAGAAATTCATCTTGTGCATTTCTTTTACGTGTCTCTTCGTCCATTTCCTCTTCATTTTCTTCTTCTTCTTCATCAACTTCCTCTTCGTCTTCCTCCTCTTCATCTTCTTCTTCAGAGTCAATATTACGTGTTGGCTCACGTGGTGGAGTAAATTGTTTCAAAGGTCTTGGGCCAACTAAACCTTTTTCTTCCATAACACTTTGCTCTTCTAGTTGACGAAATACAGAAAGCATTTTTGAAGCTGTTTTTGATGAGGTGAGAATCTCATTGGTTCCATCAACAATTGGATCATTTGCACGAATAATGTTTGGATCACGATATACATCTTGTTCTCTTTCTGGTGAGGCTCCCTATTAAGAGAAATTAAATTGAGTTATTTAGACAAGAGATAATATATTGAGAATGTAAAGAGATTTAAAATCATCACATCACACACGATACAAAATTTATAAGCTCTTTTTAGCTTTTTTTAGAGTATAAACGTTACGCACGCAAGAATGCAAACAAAAACGAAATAATATAAAAAAACAATACATGCAGCAAAGAGGCTTATTAAAGTGAAGTCTTAATACCTAATTTGTAAATGATATCGTGTTTTATGGTTTAATGCAAGTAGTTAATTAGTACTATTCTGAGTATTATAGAGTCATGCATTTAAGAGTCAGCCATATTGCTACTACTCTCTTTGTTTCACTCTTTGGCAAACAAAATGCTAACCTTAACGACTCCTTCTCTAGGTGGCGTAATTCTAAATGCTTTCTTTTGAGCACTTTGTGATTTTTGAAGTTCATCTTGGTATGTTTCGAAGAATTTAAATTTATTTGAAACGTCTTCTGTTTTGACTGGAATTGCGTCTTCGACTTTATCAGAAGAGCGAACAATTTCAACACCATCGAGTCTTTGTTGTTGTTGCATGGCGAATAAATTCTAATTATTATGTGATAATTATTTTCAAATATGATTCTGACTTTTTACATAATATGTAGTATGATATAGTATAGTAAAGTTAACTCACCTCTCTATTTAATTTCTTTGAATCTGTTGGGGTTCTTGGTGGAGGACTAAAAACAACACTTCCAGATTTTTTGACAGTCTCATCGAGTTCTTTAAAAATATGTCGAGATTGTTTTGCCACAGCAGATTCAAACAATGCAGAGTCCTTTTCAACTAGTGTTGTAGCTCTTTTATTATCTCCTTCAACTTGATCTTCACCTTCTTCATCATCATCACCATTCTTAAGACATTCTCCTTTTTCAAACATTTCTCGAAATTTCTTTGCTTTCTCTAATCTTAGTTCTTCCAATTCTTTTGGAGTTTTCTTCTCAGTTTGATCAGTCTCACCATCTTCAAGTGCTACTTTCTCATACATGCTGCAAAAAATAAATGAAATTATTAGTATACAGTGAATTAACAAATTGCACATACAAACTCACTCTTTCAGGGTTCCACTTTTGCCCAAGCCACAGAGTCTAGTACGAAATTTTTGCATTTCTTCTTTGCGGTGCTCATTAATTTCCTCTTTACGTGAGTTCATGCCACCTGAGTTTAAAAAAAATTATTAGTATTTAAATTTTACTACATATTGATTTTCTTCTTCTTACGTTCCCATTTGCCACGAACAGCTTGCATTTCTTTAAATTGGGCAATTTCTTGCATAGCGACTAATGGATTTTTAACCTTCTTCTTGACATCTGATGACTCATTCTCATTTTTCTCATTTTCATCACTAGAATTTGACTCATCTTCTACATCATGCATTCCACCATTTAGTGCATCATTGGGAACTCCAATATCCATTGACACACTTGATTGATATTTGCTGACTTTGGCCAAGACTGATGCAGATCTGTATACATTTAAGAAGAATTATTACATTGGACTATCTCATCTCTTTTTGTAAAAATAGTCTCCACATACCTCTTGACATTTAATGTAGGACTTGGAGTACGAACTGGTTGTTCTTGCTCTTGTTGTTGCATATTTTCAAACATTTGAAATTTAGATTTAAGATTCAATTCTTGTAAATCTTCAAGGCCAAGATCTGATGTTTTTGAGGCTATAAATTCATAAGGAAAATATTAGACACATCATAATCTCATCATTTCTTTTTTTTAAATAGTTGCCATCTCATAACTTCTTGTTAAGTCAAACTAACCTCGTACTACGTCTGGTGGCAACTCAACTGGTTGACTTTCACGAATAATCACTTCAGGCTTTCCATTTACGACTGGTTCATTGTCATCTTCATTAAATACTGCCTTAGGTTGAAATAGTTCCTTGAAATGTGGTTTGCAATATATAATTCCTTCGTTTGAAGAATAAGTATCAACTCTAAAAAAAGTTAGAGAGAAATAAATATGACATTGAATTAATGGAATTATTAGAGCAAAGTATACTACACTACTGCATATAAGAAAACGGGGCTTTTGACCTAAATAACTAACACCGGGTTTTAAAACCTGGTTAGATTTAGTACTTTCTAGGTAAAATGTTTGGCTGCTTGTCAGAAAAATGACACTGCGTTACATCACAACGTCACATCATAGTGTCAAGTAGAAAATGGGTCAAGAAGAAAAAAAACTTACTTGAGCTGCTTATTACATTGGCTGCATCTGAAACAAGACTTGTGAAAATGAGCTTTCTCTGCTTTGATCAATTCCATTTGAAATACTTGTTTGTCACAAGCTTTGCATATTTTTGGTTGTTGAGCTGCAATTTGGGCATTTTCTCCATTCTGTTGACTTTGTTGTAACTGTATGATAAAGACGCCGATAACAAATATTATTTAATGTTTTAACATATTCGAGTAGAGTGCTAGCTTATTACATAAAGTAATTTTTAGTGCTTTCAAGCAAAAAAGTTGGAGAAAAGATTTTCAATATTTACAAACAACCTTATTTATTCTGTATTAGTAGTGGTAATTGTAATATTAGTGCATTAACCTGTTGCTGCCCTTTAGTAGATCCATTCACCATCTCATTAGCTGATTTGCTATTTTGAATGCGTGCCATTTGATCAAATTTTGAAAAGCTTGATTTCTATACATAAAAAGAAAGAAAGAAAAATAGCGGTGACTTGTAGAGTAGTGGCATAGTAGTGCAAAGGTCGTGTGCTTGAACCTCGTCATCTCTTCTCTTCTAATGTGGAACAAATATGCATGCACTTTGTAATTTGCATACAATTTTAGTGTTACTAGAGAGTTGACTAATAGTAATAAAACTACATAAACATTATTGAACGTCAAGAAACCGCAAAGAGTCGTGTGTTTATGTAACTCTTGTACTAGTTAACTTATTGTTTTTGTTTACATACACAATGCTGCAATGCATACTAAAAGTAATGTGCAATTTATGCTAATTTCAAATATTACATCCTAAATCCTAATACCTGTGTGCAATACAATACAATGTAGGTAAAAGGTAAGGTNGTACTAGTTAACTTATTGTTTTTGTTTACATACACAATGCTGCAATGCATACTAAAAGTAATGTGCAATTTATGCTAATTTCAAATATTACATCCTAAATCCTAATACCTGTGTGCAATACAATACAATGTAGGTAAAAGGTAAGGTTCGGATTGTTGTAGGACAAGAATAAATAAAAAGCCCAGCCCAAAAAGCGAAAGAAAAAAAAATTAAGCAAAAAGGTCAAGTTTACAAAACTTCTTTTTTGTCGTCGTCGTATTAGTGCATTTCTCTTAAATGTGCTTCTATCTACTTTGCAAAAACAAATGAGAGAGATAAAACAACCCGAAGATGCCGAAACCCGATCAAAGTAAAATTCACCACAGAAAAACAAAACTGTACTTTTAGTGAGATTACGATAGTACTACAGCTTGAGTGTTTTGGTAGTGCTGATAAAAATTTTTTCTTCAGAGACTTACTAATGCTACAAAGTCAACATGAATATCAGTCAAATCACTCGGTCTTCTCTCTTGTAAAGCTGAAGTAGCCGAGCTGAATTCAGTGGAAAAACTTGTTTTCTAGATAATATAGTTTTAAGGAACACATAAATTCAATAAGCACACACAACTATATAGAAGCTTAAGGTAATAAGTTAAAAATTAGCAATAAATGAACTATGTAGATGCAACAAAGTTTTTATAATGTTTAAAATGATTAATGAGTACAAAAGCATTTGAAAAATGTATTTACCAATTTCTGCACAGATACAGCACAGGAGGGACTAGTCGTCGTACTTTTAGTCATGCTCTAATGAATATAGCAGCAACAGCAAATGCAATAATGGTGAGAAACCACAAGATAGATATACAATAATAATTGTTAGTAATTAGCAATTAGTATTACTCAATAAATAACTCTTATAGATAGTCTTTCTCAACAACTATAGTCAATTACTATTACACAATTTTAAAAGTTAATCAAACTAATGAAATATATATCTCTGTTTCAAGTCTTACTACAAGTCAAAACAAGAACTTATAGTTGCAAGCTAACGGTATATGTATAGATAGTTTAGTAAAGTTGAGTTGATTTAATTAGGTTAAGTTTGGTTAAGGTACCTCAGAATAATTAGTGTGTCCTTCCTCCTGTCGTTTAAATTGTTGCCAGGCTGAATGAAAGGTTGAACGCAATGCAAGCAAATCTCCGCCACTACTGCATCGTTGCTAGTAATAGTATTGTTGAATTTTAGAGAGTTTTGAGTTAGTTAAATTATAGTTTCTTTTTGTTAACATTTTTACTCAGTTAAGACTAGCAACAACTTCTTTGGGAGTTAGTCTCAATATATATATATATAATATGATATTAGATTTATTATAGTGGAGTATGAAAATTAATGATGTTAGTTAGAGAAAGCTGAATATATATTGCATAGCTGAGAGAGCACTTGCATGTACATTCAACATGTATATTATATTACAAAGTATAGAGCTGAATAGCATTTAGCTTGTTTTTACGTATGAAAGAGTAGTATATAACAACATATACTGTTGTAGCAACTTACCAATTTATTGTTAGCAAAGTCATTACTGAAATTAGTCAAGTCGCCAAATGATCGTCGCTGGAGAATTTTTTTAGTTTTACAAGAGATTTTACAACAACAGTAGGCATCGTCAGTCAAGTATCATTTTTTTTGGTAGGAGAGCAAATAGGGATGAAGCATATACACAACAATAAAGATATTATTAGCTAATGTAAACTTTTACGTAATGGTCAATAAATATAAGCTCTGTATATATTAAACTAAGCATGCACATTGATTTTTTTTCAAAAAAAATGTCAAAAAATTAGTATTTACCAAATGAGCCACACAAACTTTTGCAAAGAGACGCTTTTCATGCTTCAGTCCGTCAAAATGATTGATTTCATTTTTGAGGTCGGATTTCTCAGCGTTTTTAGTGTAAAGTGATTTCTGTAATGCAATACCACAATACAGATAGACAATGAATTTTAATCTATTGTAATTATCAAATAACTCCCAAAAACTAAAAATTAAAGTTAAAAGGCGTACCAATTTAGCAATAGAAACACCAGACGACTCAGCCGCAATCTTATTATTATACTGATTCTTCATCATGTCAACTGCTGAAGTTGTCACACCATTAATTCCATGTCCATTTACAGTTCCATTACTATGTCCATTCATATGATTATTATTAGCCTATCCGTCATCACGCAATTCCAATAGCACACGGTCACACAACAAAGCAAATAAAAAAAAGAAACACAAAAACACAATTTGTTAGAAAAAAATAAAAGTGTACACACAAAAATTAAAAAAAAGACTGCATATCATCCAAGTGTGTAAAAAACTAAAATATATCTTTGTCTTCATCTCACTCACGACAAGTCAACATGGACTTTGAGCACACACATAAATAGGATATGACATAACATAATAAAAAAATGTGAACAAGTCATAAAGAGATGAGTACATGAAAGGAACTTATGACATATAAGGTACTTTTAGTATTAACATGCTATTCTCTTTTCCTATTACATAAACTTATTTGCGGCAAACATCAGAAGAGAAGTGAAAAAACTATACTTCTTTTACCTTAAATGTCTTTATTTTTCAAATAAGACAAAAGGTAAAAGTGTATGTGTAACTAAACTATAGAATTAAAATGTTTTACTCTACAACGTTTTTTTTTCTTTTTGACTTACAACTGAAATGTGCTCATTAGCAGATGCTTTTTTGGTAGATGATTTCTTCTTAGTTTTGTTGTTGTTGCTACTAACTGATGATGATGATGAGTCTTTATGAGTTATTGCTCCTGCTTCTTCTACAACGGCCGTTGTCTCATTTATTGATGATGATGAGGAGGATACTTCTTTCACAGAAGCTGAAGATGTTTTGCTCCCTGCTACTACACTTGATGCTAACTGTTTTTGTTCTGAAACAACAGTAGTTTTCTTATTTGCTGAAGCTGACACTGTTGTTGCTCCTTGTTGTTCAATACTACTTGTACGACTATTTGTTGTCATTGCCTTTGCACTAGAAGTAGTAGAAGAAGCAGCAATCTTTTGCTCCATAAAAGTTGATGATGAAGACATAGTGCTTGATGATGATGAAGTAGACATGCTAGAACTACTAGTGCTACTACTACTCACCATACTTGAGCTTTGTTGTTGTTGAGACTCAATTGATTTAGTCAAAGATGTCTTGCTCTTCAACTGCTTTCGCTTTTGCTCTACTGTCGCCTATATAATTTCATAATCAAAAAAAATTCAAGTCAGTCAGTGAAGATGAATAATTTTACAAAAGGGTAGAAGAAGACCAAGAGAGCAATAGTAATAATAATAAGCAAATGAGAATGAATGAACAGAGAGTTATAATTTACAATTGCTTTATTATATTGCTTCTAAAGTTTTGCAGAGTCATGAGGAAAATATCAATTAGGTATAATAGTAAGTATTATAGAGATATGAAAAAACAGAGATAGCCATTCTCATATATAAGCAGTAGTTAGTAGAAAGCAGGGCAAAATATTAAGAGTGAAACAATGTAGTTTGAAAGAATTGAAATTCAATTCAGAAATTCAGAGCAAATGAGAGAGAAAGGAAAGTTTAGGTGATGAAAAAGTTGAAATGCAGTGAGTGCTTAATGTTCTAAGGTTGTAATTTGGTCAAATTAAATGAACTGAATAAATTTATTGATTTGGTTTTCTTATGTCTTCTAACAATTGACAAAGTTCTTTCAAATTCGCGTTAGTTAAACTCCAATTAATGGCAAAGCTATATAAACACATAATTTCAACACATTATTAAGGTAATCAGTACTCCTCAAGTTAATGATGGATTGCTGCTGATAGACACCTGCCAACTAACTTTCAGAATCTAACTAAACTCTACTTTTAAATTATCACTCATTACAACTTACAACAACGCTTTCTGCCTAAAAATTCTTCTTATGAACTTTTTGGCTATCATTCATTTTCAAAGGGATAATACATATAAAGTAACATATAAGTGCAAAAGAGAGAGAGAAGCAATAATTAATAAGTCTAATAATTAATGTTTTTCAAAACATTCTGTCGAAATGCATTTCTTCTTTCTTATTCTTCTTGCTCAAGACATTTTGAGTTCAATCAGTTTAAATTGGTTTTAAAAATTTGAGAAAGGAGGAGTTGAACATTTGTGAACAAGGTGTTAAGGATAGTCTTTTAGTGTATGAAGGTAAAAGAATGCGTTAATTATGGTTTTTAGATGTGTGGAGCCGTTAGTTTTACAGCACATCATTAAAAGCTCTAAAGAAGACAAGACATATTACAACCCACATAATATATAATCTACAAAAGATATAAAGACACAGAGAAGAATTAAAAACGTATACTATTAAGAGTTAGTAAAACAAAACAAAAAAATACAATACATTATACAGATTATCATCATCATCTCCTTCTTCTTTGAGAGATTCATCATTTTGAGGACCACCATCATGTTGTTGTTGATCTTGTTGTTCAGTGACCTGATCATATGTCTCATAATGACTCCATTGATCGCTCAAGTTCTCTACAATTGATGGCATTTGTTGAGTTGGATGATGATGACCATTTTGATGATTAATATTATTGCTATTATTATTTAGTGCTAAATCAATGAGTAAATCAGGTTGTGGTTGAGGAGAAGGAGTATTTGTGGTAGAAATTTCAAAATCAAGTGGAGTATCTAAATCCAAATTGTCCAATTCGGTGGTTGATGACACAACTTCTACATCCATTTCGTAATTTTTTGTCTGGTGTATTTGTTGTTCACTAGCTATCAACTTTTCAAAGAGTTGAGTTGTAGTAGTACTATTACCATTAGAGTTAGTATTATTCACAACACATTCAGAATTATTAACGTTTTTCACACCATTAGTTACAGATAAAATATTGTTAGTATTATTACTACTAGAAGAGTCCATTGACATATCAAATTCACTCACAATTTCTGACACTTTAGTACTCATAATGTTTATATGTTGATTTTAACTTGATGAATGGTTATTGCTCTCGACACTGCTTTATTATATCTCAATGACCTGGAGAAAAAAGAAAGACAAACAATAAATTAGATACGGTATTATTGTTATTCTTGTGTTCATTTCTTTTTACAAAAAAAACTTTCATATTTCATATTAAATTCTGTTTCTGTCTTAAATTGAAGATTTATTAGTTGTTGGTACTTTTTTTCCTCTTTGCTTTTCCTCGTGTGAATTTTTTTCTTAATAAATCAACTCATCATAAAAATTATGGTTGTAGAAGAAGAGAGTTTAACTGCATGAGTTGTGGTATAAAGCTAACTAAAGAACAGTAGTGAAAAACTATAAACCTAGATTTCCATTAGATTTCAATTTTTTCAATCTTCATTATATATTATAGTGTAAAGTATAGTAGCGAACAAGAGCAACAGGTAAAAATAGAGTTTCAAAGCTCAGCATGAGCATGAACATGCACTTTACTATGAAAGATTAGATGCGATGCAATTTTTTTTCAAGACAAAAAAATATATTGTATTATATTATTATCTTTCACTTTCGATTCCTTTGAGGTTTGAGTTTACATGAGTTTTCTGCTAGTTAAGGTGATATTGAGAAAATTGAGAGTGGGACAGAAAAAATGTGAAATGGATTGTGCCGCTATTATCTATCTACATGCTGTTGTATTGTGTCGGAGTCGGATGATTATATTTGGAAAGCTCATTGATTTTGATTATACATCTGTTTGCACTTTTTTCAACTTTATATATAAAAATATACCATGGTGTAATGCTGTAAAATGACGAATCAATGACTCTTACTTAGTTAGTGAGACACCCACGTAAATTTTTGGCCACACTAAGAGAGGAGACAAATTACTTATCTAATGTCTATTGACTCTGATTCTAAAAGTACAATGAATTGAAAACGTGTATTGACTACCGTCCAAAATGTCTCTTGAACTTTACTATTAAAATTAACAATAGTTCTTCCCAGCAGCTCACTCGTGGCAATAATTAATTTCCCTTGCTTGTTTATGTATTCTTTTTATATACAATGCAAAGAGTATACATGAAATTTCACAGCTAGAAACAACTATATGAATTATTACGTCTTGTTGTATTTAAAGTGTGAAAAGTCTCAAGTAAACAATAAAAGTTGAATTACTTTACACGTTATATACACGTAACATACCGATAAAAAAGATCCAGACGTCGTCTCTGTATTTTATGCTTCTTTAACTCTACGACTCTTTAACCAAATTCCAATTTCAACCAAAACTGCCAACTTGAACTTGTGAAAAAATATTCTAGTTTCTTCAATATAGTCTAGTAGAAAGAAAAGGAAGTATTTAGTCTATAGTTTAATCTAGAACTTTAGCTTTTCTTTCTCTTGGCTTGACACTCTTGATTCTTTTTCTCAATTGGGCACAAGACAAACTTATATTCACAGAATGGAAAGAGAATAACTAACTATATATACTGTTGAATTACAATTACATTGAACTCTATGAGAAGATGCTAGTGCACTCCACTTGTTTCGTAGTGAAGAATAAGATGAGAGACTCTGATGAGGTTTTGATTTTGTAAAGAGATGAAGATGTGTACTATAAAACACACTGTATTACAAGAAGAGAGCTAACTATATACCATTATGTCTTTGAACGACTCTGTGAAGTAAACGAACGAACGGGAGTATGAAAATCGTTGTTTGAAATAAGAAGTTCTTTTGAAATCTTGACTTGTTGCCAAAAAGAAAAGATGCCTTCTGAAACTCATCTTTTTTTCCTTTTGCTATATACTCTCTCTCTCTGAGAATGTGATTTCATTCTATGTGGAATACTTATAATAATCATATACAACATCTTTGCAATGCAGCACGTACATTATACTCTAACTGTTGTGTACAGTGTACACTGCGTATTTTTAAATTGTGTACTTGACTAGTTAATACTACCTTCAAAAAACTGTTTGAGTCATATATATGTATTCAAACTATAGTATATATATGTATATCGTCAATCTATGTATGTTGTCTCTGATGACACTTTGAGAGGAATTTCCAACTCGCAGTAGTAGTCTTCTAAAATGTTATAATAATGTACAGTATAGGCAATGTAATCTAACATAATGTTGAATCTGTAATGCAATACAGTAGTAAAAATCTTGAAGAAAGTACAAGTAGAGTGCGAAGGCTGTAGAGATGAGTTGAAAGTTTTAAAAATCTATTTTTAAAAATGTTGTAAACTGTTTTTTCCGTAGTTAGTATATATAAGATGATGCGTCGCAGTTTACTTTAAAGTCTTATTCCAGTTGCTTCCATTATCGTTGTGAAGGAAAAAGTTGGAAAAATGTCGGGATTTTGCATGCACTCCTACTCAATGTTGTTCTTATTTCACATTTCACTGAGAGAATGACGGCATTGTGCATTCTTTTCTCATCACTACTACTCTCTTCGGCTTTTCAACTTTTAGTCACACGAAGCAAAGACCCAAACGAAGAAAAAAACCATAATATTAATAAAAATGACTGCAACCAATAACTATTGCCGGTCGACTAACTATGCTGTATATATGTAGTCTATTGAAAAACTTAAGAGTACGTGTACATACAATGAATTCATTTAGTTGAAGTTTAAAGCCACAAAAGTGGTGAATAGATATTATACTATATAGTAGAAAATCTAAAGTGAACGAAAAGAGTTTTAAGAGACTAGACCACATGGTGAACAAGAGGAAGAAATGTATGAGAATATATCTTCTGTGTGTATATATACACTTGAGAGTGCATTGCATTTGATTTTGTATATCTATATAATAGAATAAACACATTCATGATCTAAGCCAAAAACTAAAGTAGCAACTATCAACACAACACAAACGCCTGTTTAGTATTCATAGATTATAAGAATAGCCACCAAAAAGAATAAGTGAAACATTCTTTCCGAATGCATTCGCTTGCTATATTATCATCATCACCCAAAAGAAGAAGTTCCTTCTTCTCAAAATGCAAGTTCAAACTCTCAAGAGAGATACAAAGTCAGCCAACTGTGAAAACTCTTATCATTTACTTCTCTGTGGAATGTAATGCAATGAAATCTCTTCTATTATATATTACTATATGCACTTTTCTTATGAGAAAAAGGTGTACACTCACGAATTCTCAGCTAAAACAAGATTTACATCTTGAGCAATTAGCCTTTTCCTTAGCTCTAAATTAATCTAAGGGAGAGAGAGAGAGAGACAAGGAAGCGTCATTTATTTAGTGTAAATGATGACAAGTATTTAGTACAGATTTCAGATAACGTTTAACTATTGAATGAATATATTTTTATGTATAGCTGTATAGTTGTTGACTGATGTAGTTTTTTGAAATGAGCTCACGTATTTAGCATCATTGTTAAGTTAACAAAAGTACAAACAATCATTTTCTTCTACTCCAATATATTCTTTGTAGAGTTAGAGAAGGGTGTGAAAGAAGGTATAATAAAATTCCAGCTAAAATACCTCTCTACTTATTTTTGATTTACTTTGGTTTCTATTATTATTATTATTTCTCAAAGGAGCAATGTTTATAGTAGTCTACTTTATCGTTAGCCCAGATTCTTCTCTTCAACTACAGTCTACTAAAACTTGAAAATAGCCTAAATGTCTGTTTAGTGTTCAATGCACTTCATTCATTTTTCGGCATTGTACTGTTAGTTTTATTTTATCTTTCTTGCTACTACTACTACTTACTCGTATGTAACACTAATTCTATAGTGTATCGTATATATTGTGCATTATTGTGTATAAAAGTTACTATATACTTTTAATACTTTACCACCTAAGGTTAGTTTAAGTTGTTCTTATATCCTTTATAAACGAACGATATATACTCAAAAATCCAGTCCTGTTACACTATGTGCATTAAGTACTTACAAACTTTAAACTTTGACGAGAGAAGAGAAGAGATACCACACATGAAAGGATTTTATTCTTTTCTGTGCCTTATTGTTGATAGGAAGAATAAGAATGATGTATTGCATATATATAAAAGTTTGACTAAAAGAGAGAAATAGTATAGTACAATGAGATATAAAATATATAAATGCAGTAATGCAATGTAAATGGAACAAGTATGTACATAATGAAAGAAAAAGACGACGTAGGAATTTCTATTGAATTCAACTTAGGCTTCTAGTACATAAGACTATTGTTGATGATGATAAAGTGCAATAATAATATCTTAAAAAGAGAGAAAAAAGTAGGCAAGAAAATCCTTCCTGTAACTGATGCTATTTGCAAGAAGATATATAAAATGTCTTAATTAGTTACAACAGTTTCCTATTTACATCCTATATGCATGTTAATCTACAAGAAGTACTGATGATGGGAAAGATATCAAATATTGTGATTGATATGAATGAACTGTGAAAGTCAGTAAGAAGCTTGTATTATGCACAAAAAAATATTTTCTTTAAAGGTTCATGTGAGTTACTGCCAACTTTCTCATTATCTTATTGAAGGACGATGAGAATTTCATTCTGGAAATTCACTTTTGATGAACTCACTACTTGAACTCGTGAGTCATATATATAGCATTTTGAATCTAGGGTGAAATTGCACTTCTGCATAAGTAGCCGACAACATTACAAGACAGTTTACATATAAATATTCTTATGCAAAGGCACAATTCCAACTTTCAATTGACGTAGTATAAATATGCCAAGATAGAATGAATGTATTCATAGAGTTAAATTGACGTGATGTACTTGTGTGTGCGTGTTAAGGAATTATTATATGAGAAAGATTTAAAAGACATTATTATTACAATATATGTTGTGCACTCACAACTAAGCTGACTAACTACTAAAATTCTATGAGATTTTTTTTATCATCATCTGAATGAAAGTTGTTGCTTTTGGTTCACTTTACTTGTTCAGCTTAAGCTTTTTAAACTTTTAAATATTTGTTAGACTATGTAATAGAGGAAGAAAAGAAACACCAATCTCTTATAGTTCATCCGGTTTTCAATGATTTGGTATTCATCTCATAATACTTTATACTTGTTATATGTCATGGAGCATTTCAAAGCAGTTAGTCATTCACAAGCTTGCATTTCTTTACAATTCAAATCTTTCTAGAAAGAAACTTACAATACTACGTGGGGAGTAGCAAGACGTCAAGTCCAAAGTGTGAGATTACATGTACACAAGTGTAAAATATGTAATAGCTAAACTAACTAATGGAAGGCTTTATTTCACAGTTCACGAAACTAAAACTCTATAAGAACATGACACACACACGCACAACAGACTGATAGATAATACTATGTAACATGAAAATATAGGAAAGAGACTATGAGGAAGTGTTGTTTTCTGTCTGTTATCACATGCCTTCTGGATTTGCCTAATAACTTGTTCTTCTCTTCTAGAGAATTTGTAATTTTGAAAGTAGTGTGATAGGACATTGAGACTTTTTAGAGCTACTAACTCTTTACCAATAACAAATGCCAAAAAATACTGGCTTGCTGAATATCTAATTGCAATTTACATGTTATATATTCAGAATCTACTGAAATATTTAGCCATGAGCAAAATCTTACCTGAATTTGCAATATTTTCAATAATTCTTTTTGGACCTTTAGCACTCAACACCTTTTGCACAACTGCTCTCGTCAACACCTTCGGATACCGGCTTTTTGACTCTTTGTATTCTTAGGTTTAGCTTGTCTCCCTTGTGGTTCTCAGAATCTGCCAATTGTATCTTCAAGACTTTTCACAGATTATATGAGCGAGTCAAGCAAGGACAGATTTGTTGATTGCTTCTTCTTCTGCTGCCGTAAAAATTGGCGACTCCAGCAGGTATAAAAGCTTAGGGTAACTTTTTTTATAATAGTCCCAGAGAAGAATAACTTTTTTTTTTGCAAATGATTGCGGTTCTGTCAAAAAATAATGGATGTTGAATCCTGTCTAGGTTTTCCACACTGTTGAGAACAGCACACACCACTTCAAGAGTCAA
>VCNE01002034.1:0-12307 GCA_009869805.1 Oncopodura yosiiana
ACACAGACTCAACAATAATAATTATTATCTATAAAGAATATCTTTATAGCGTGATTGTTATATTAAAAGTATAGCTAGTGGGAAACCTCGCAGAGATGAAAAAAATACGGAAAAATTCTACTCTAAAGACTACTGTCATGTCACTCTTAACAAAAAAACTCTCAGCTTTAATTACAACTACTATAGCGAATTCCTTTTATGTACTGACGTCCATGGTTGATAAATTAAACAAAAAGTAGTATTATTTATATAGACCTATGATAATGAATACTGCGTTGTTAACAAAGATAATTGGAGAACAAGAGAGATGACCTCTTAACACGAAAATCAATCGGAGTAATGTTCTTCGTGAGATTGTGATTTTGTGATAAATGAAAATTTTAATTTTCTCAGCTTATATTATACACAGGCAGTTTCAAGTGTTTAGAGTTGAGCAGAAGTAATTATCAGAAGGTCATTAATGATAAAATGTAAAGTGTCTAGTGAGTTAATCACACTAAATGATATTAATATAGCGTATGAAATGTAAAGTACATTGAACTGAGTATATTTTAATGTAAATTTTATTATTGATTATTGACAATCAAAGCATTTGTTATACAGCTGGATAAATAGTTGAATGCAGTATATTTAGTTGTGGAACAATTTACAAAGTCTGTTAATTTGGTCTACATTTTAGCTTGACTTCCGTGCCGTTTAATAATATTTTTATAGTGGAGATTTTTGGGAAATGATAGTTTAGGTTAAATTTTATGTATTATATACCTTGTATTTTGTTGTAGTAATTTCTAATAATATTTGACTTTTTGTCGTTTAACATTAGAAAGAAACTGAAGTGATTCCTCAATTTATACATTTATGTAACTTCGTTTACTGCATAAAATTCTAAAATACATTTTCTCACATATATTAAAATAAACCTTCATAAATTAAAACATCGTATTATTCACATCCTCAATAAATAAGCCACTGTTACGAAATTCATAGAAAAATCATGAATGCATAAAAAATCTACGATATCAAGTGCTACACACATGAATGATGTGTATTGTACCACCATCACTTATTTCATTCTAGGATACCATAGATTCAAGAGAATAGAGCAGAAAGATAGTAATAGTAGAACACTTTCAAAAATATACATTTTAGTAGAGAGATAGTGCCGGAATTGGAATACATAAAAAGAGAGAAAAATCAATTCAATGGAGATGATGGGATGAATACGTTTTTCTATCAGATGAGAAATCCTGTGTGACTATTCATACTCTCAAAAAAACTCAAAGTAAAAATAGATAGAAGAGTGCTACATACATTTTACATACTTTTATATATTTGCAACTGTGCTCTACTCTACAAAAAAGTTCACAGAGAGAGAAAGCTCGTTTCATTTTCTCTCTTTTGCATGAAGAACTACACACAAGTCCCTTGCTCAAACTAAATTCGGACATTTTGCTTCATGTGCGGTCTCTGAAAAGGACAGAGAAAGATAGACAGAAAGGGTTCTTCTCTCTCTCTCTCTGTGGTTGTGGTCGAATTTAGCTTTTTACATTTATGCAAAGGCTTTGCCCTAACTCTCTATCTCTCTAGTCTACTCTATCTCTCTAGTCTATTTCATTTACATATGAATTGCACAAGCAGTCCATCACTTTCACTGACGGATTTGCCTTTTTTCGAATTTCTTTTCATACAATTTTCTTCTTTTTCTATCAGCAAAAAAACTCTCACTCTTTTTCTAACTTATTTCTTCGCTCTTCGCACTACATTCACTAAAACTATATCAGTGTACAACTACTACTCAAGAAACCTTTCTAAAAACTAAAACTTTTTTGGATACAATACTACAGTAGACAATAGAGCGAGAAAGAGAAAATTTTTTGTAGATCCTAAGAGAATCTAGTTCAGATTCAGAGAAAAGCGTATATAGTAGAAAAAACAGGAATTTTCTCTTCTCTCAGCGATAATTCCCATGACCTCTCTGCACATTTTACTTGGCCTTTTGCCCAATCTGTCATATCAACGTCAGAGAACTGTCAGTGTCAAACTCTCTTTCTAAGATTGAATATATATACACGACTCTTCAACACATTGTCTTGACATAGTACAGATCAGCAATATTGTCAAATGTCTAGTGTGACAAACATATCCAGTTCCATAGTAAGATTCCAACACAAACACATCAAATTCTAAATAAATCCAAACAGTTTTCATCACTCTGTCTCTCCAGTCAATTTTCAACACAATAATCTCATTTCTCAGTCACTATATAAGTATATATCATCAACCTAATGCCCTCGAGAGCAATCGGGTTTTCTCTCTTTAATATGATGAACTATATATACTAATCTCACGTGCCAACAACAACAATATAAGAGAAAAGTGTAGAGAGAAGCAAACCAATTAAAATTAATGTTTCTCACCACACATACTTATAACACTCTATCTCACACTTGTGTTCAGTGGTATATATAGGTAGTAAAAATAATAATACAAAGTCTAACTGAAGATGTGAGATCTCATCTACTTATATGAGGCAATACAATATATTTATACAATAGATAGAAAGATATAGTTCCTGGAAAATAAAGTGATGAGTTGATTGCTCCATACATGATGATGAAGAGTGTACAAAAAAGGAAGAACTAAGGTAAAGAAACTTTTGATGCATGAATGAATTTCCTTTTATCACGATATATTGCGAATTGCCTCTACTTATAATACAACCTAAAAGGAAATATATATCCAGAGCTTTGCTACACATCATCGATCGATAGTATATCAGTATCACAGCATGTAGTGTAAAATTGCATGCTGAGAAGATATCTGTTCATTGTCCATAGTTTAGAGTATAGAGTCCACTTCTTATATTTTATTCTCTGTTTATTTAGCTAGTTGTATAAATATATATCTTCTAGTAGTAGTAGTAGCAGATGATATAATCATTGTAGAGATGATATTGCCATTCTCTGAAATTCTATAAAGCTTTATTTTATTTCCCTCTGGCTTTATTTCACTTCTACTACTTCCTACATTGAAGCTCATAAAGAAAAGCTATGGATAAAACATTTTGGATGAGCGAAACTTTGGAGCTGGTGAACCATTATGCTCATTACATTATCTCTCTGAAGTCTTCTCTTCTGGCCAAGTTCATTGCAAGGTGATGTCTGCAGAGGTGTTTATATTTTCAGTAGTCTTCTGGATATGAAATTGCATTAACTTGAGCTATTATATTGCCTACAGACTGCAATGACAGTTGTCTAACTTATAAGAGTAACAACAGAGCAGAGAACGTGAGAAGCAATCTCATTATAACCTAAATCCTCAAGTGTAATCCGATAATTACACCATTCCAATTAATCTTTTGGGCTAACATTAAGTATACAATGGTATCAAAAGAGTACATTGACAGCGGCACGTGTTTCAGGTTTCAGTTGCTGGAAGAAAATCTATATAAGCGAATTAACTTTAAGAAATAAAGCAAAGAAAAAGCCATTTGTTATAATTCTCATGATCATGACATAACGTTTTTTATTGTCAACAGGTACGATGGTAGTCTAATAATAATACAGTGGACAATATAAAATGCAATAATATGTGTACAATATACATAGGCAATAAGCTTGTGGGAAGAGAGACTGCTGTTAAATTCAATTTGCTCTTGCCCTACTATTATTCTAGTGAGGTCAAGCGAACATTGTATGTAATAGCATTGAATAGCAAAGAAGATATATTGTACAAGTTTGCACTAAAAGAACTAATGGTCTCGTATAAAGAGAGAGAGAGAGAGATGATAATGTACCGTTTTTTATCAATGTTGATGGCATTGTATATTTCTATATGGCTATACATATAATTTAAAGTAGAAAAGGAAACAAGGCTGTGTTATATATAATACATATTATCATTGAAAATTGGTAAATATTTTATCAGCTGAGGTCCTATTGAAATAATATGAAATAATCTACCACTACTACAATATAGGCTAAGCCATGTGTTAACAATGGGTAAAAAAATTATCTATTTATTTTCACTGTTCTCTATTTGAACAAGAGAATACCTACTCAAAATACATAAATCATTTTTACTATTATGCAACTTTGCTTTATGTGACAATATTTATTTTTGCAATTTAACCACGAGCCAATAATCACAAAATTTATTTTCACTACAGCAAGGGAGAGAAAGATATGAAACTATTATTATCATCATGTAAATTAATGACGTGGAAAAATTACTAAATGAATTATCTCTATAAACTTAATTATTATCAAACTTCTTCCTAACTAACTCAGCCAAAACTTTTTTTTTGCAAAAACGCAATCAAAATCATCGCCTCAATTTNTGAAACTATTATTATCATCATGTAAATTAATGACGTGGAAAAATTACTAAATGAATTATCTCTATAAACTTAATTATTATCAAACTTCTTCCTAACTAACTCAGCCAAAACTTTTTTTTTGCAAAAACGCAATCAAAATCATCGCCTCAATTTCCTATATTACACAGATCAATACCACAAAACTCTCTGAAATTGCACGCACTGACTGAGTGAGACTAAACCAAAAACCACAAAACTCTAATATGAACAACAGAGGCTCACTAATGAAATGAAACCACGGAATTCTAATAGCAAATTCTCTTTTCACACAATATTCACATCACATCTTCTCTCTCTCTCTTTCTCTCTCATCTTCACCTAAATATATAGGACACCACAACATATAAATACTTTCTCACACACAAACTGATAAATGGAAATTGGAAGAAGAAAAGTTTTTGGTTCACACGAAGAAATAAATTGGACTATTGGTTTGAGTTTTCAACAACCACTGAAATGTGATGAGGCTCAATAGAACTCAATAAGTAATAAAGGTTGGAGCTAATAATGATAAAGTGTGTTGGCATCCTATCTTCTTTTCTAACTCTGGTTTTAATAGATATTCTACTCTCTTTTCTAATAAGTGAATGAATGGCACACACATACACACCACTACTCAATGAATGAAGTTGACTGAACAAGAAGAATTTAGCAAAGTTATCTATACTATTAAACTTGATTAGAGCTGACTACAAATTAGAAGTTCTCTAAAGTGTCCTATAAGAATTAGCACTGAACTAAACTTAAATAATTGCTTTGAGCTTTTATCTCTCAGGTTGTATGTGTAGACAGTTAGGTAATATGAAGCGAGTTGAACTATATAATGATGGATCTTGTCTTTTTTCAATGTGTGTTGCTCACATTCCAAAAAGAGAATGAATACCAAAAGAAAACTTTAATAGAAAAGTGTACCAAGTTTTGAGTTTAAGGGTAAACTCTATTAAATTACACAATGTCACAATGGTAGTGATAAAAGCTCAGTGTCAGCTCTTCAACTCTCCACTGACAATTACTCAAGTGATTGTTGAGGAGAGTAGACCAAGGAGCAAAATGAAATGAAAGTGGGAGACGATGAGACTCATTCAGACTGAGTCTACAAAGCTTAGAGGTCTTCTCTGCTTCTCAATGAGCTCGTAAGTTGGCCGAGGTTGTGTTCCTTACCGAAAATGGTACAGAAATTGAAAAGTAGGTCGTCAAATTCTCAGTCAAGGTCGAGGTTTCAAGTGTATGGCAATGTGAATCTATGTCTAGGATGAAGTCGTTAAGACCATCCAATATAAATGTAGTACACCATACAACAAATGATAGAAAAGTACAAGAGCAACATATAATATACTAATAGCTTAATAACAAACAATTCAACTTCTCTCTACCTTGTACACATTTCTATATAGTAGTACATACTATTGACATTGTCATCACAGACAAAAGTGAACAAAGGTCACAAGGAAGTTGAATTACTCAAGCTACACAAGTATACATCATAGTATGTAATATAAAAATGTTAGACAAAAATTTTATACTTGTCTCCCCTCGGCCCTCAAAATGGAACAGTCTTCAATTACTAATATTAACTTGTCATTATATACATTATAAGATGATTACTTGGAAATGCATATTAGACTCTCCGTATGAACTCTTGACGGGTATTTCCTATTTTCCAGAATACATTTGTCCTCGGAATAAAAATAAAGCTCAGCTAACTATCCACATCTCATAATGACCTCTAAAAGCTAAATTACAACAAGTAGTTTCCAACTAGAAGCTTCCAGTTATTCCAACTTTGGGAATAAACTTTTGGAAACATTATATAGAAACCGTTGTTGATAGAGCACGCGTTTAGAGCAAGTCAAGTTCATATATAGGAGTGAGAGATCTTTATTGATTGTATTTTTGCACCATTAGCCTAACGTATTTGGAAACATTATATAGAAACCGTTGTTGATAGAGCACGCGTTTAGAGCAAGTCAAGTTCATATATAGGAGTGAGAGATCTTTATTGATTGTATTTTTGCACCATTAGCTTAGCGTTGTGAGAAGCTATTGCTATATACAACGTTACCATTATATTACATGAGCAATTCGCTGGGAATTTCATATATACTCTTATGTACATACAAATATAACATAGCTATAAAAGTTCGTCCTTGATGATCCTGTGTGGTGCTTTAAAAGCTAACGCACTTCTTTGCGTATGCTATGTATAGTATAAAAGAAATGCTTTTTTGTGACTTTGATAGCTAACCTGTTGGACTTTATGAGACTAACTTTGTTATAGCTGACATTACCTTGTTGTCATTCATGAACCTATTTCTATGTTAGTTTCCTACCTTTACCTTTCATCGAGCCCATGTACTCATTTTCTATAAGTTTCAATGCGGTAGTTTAGCAAATGCTCTTGTCCTATTGCCATTGAAAAGCGTAAACTACATTAAAGAAATAGTCATTGCGGTCAAGTTCACAAACTCAAAGATTTTTATTTTAGCAGTCCAAGGAGAAGGTAGCAAGTTATCAAAGTACATAGTGCAAAAAAATTGTATTGGGGATTCCTTATATAAGAAGGCTTTACCTATCTATTTCAATATATATACACGTGCACGTGCCAGTTGGATTAGCGACTATAGCCTTGTACTTGAATTCAAAGACTTTGCTTTGAGCTATGAATTTAAAATTATACAACAAAGCTCTTTTTGTGATGCCTTGCTGAACACGCTTCTAAAATTTAATACTACGATTCTAGAATATGTTACCAAAAAAAAATTTTTTTAGTAAGAAAGATCTCTCACGGGAAATTTTATTTGCAATCCAAAATCTACACTCGTCTCATATTTCCTCATAAAGTATATAGATACTACTCTACTTTTTTCTCTATGTATAATAAATTTGATCAAAATGAAAGGCTTTACTCAAAATTTTTTCTTAGTATAATACATTACATAAGCTGTAGATTGAAAAAGTAAGTAGAAAGAAATTCTTCACTGTAACAAATGAGAGACCATCACTCATTCACTAAAGTCATAAATTCCTTCTAGAGAAAAGAGAAGAGAGAGAGAGATGTGTTGGGAAAAAGTAAATTTGGCTAAAGAAAATATTGCTTCGGGGGCAATAAAATATTAAACTCCGGTATATAACTAAGCACATGAGAATTACGAAAATGTGTACGAAATAATAAAATACACATATTCTACTAGTAGTAGAAATAACCCAAGAGTAATTTTATTTATTGCAAAATTTCATCTACAACTTATGAGCCTGTATCAAAAACTCTACAAACTAAGTCAGCTTAGAATTATACAACTAGAACATACAGAAGCCAAAAGCTTTTTCTACATCACAAGAGCACACATAATCCGTAGGGCATAATTTGCTGTGACATTTTAGCATGGAAAAGCAAAAGCAGTAGGAAAACTTTATCATGAAAATTTTGCAATATAGTTTCTTTCTACACACTGACTAGAAAAATTACTACTACATTTGAGAGAGAGGAAATCCTATGACATGTTATGGCCAAAATACGTAATCCTAATAATATTACTGCAAATTGCAATACAGCCTGCAGAAATTATTACGAAATGGCAAATTTTGTATGTCTATAGTAGTAGCAAGTCATAATATCATTATGCATTGTAAGATAAAACTATAAAACTCTGTGACCCAAAATAGTAAAATAGCTCTCTCTTATGTTGTTGGTAAGCTATAAATTTCTTTGCAAACTGCACTTCTATAACTATAGAAGAGACTACCAGACTAAATTATATTTGGCACACTCTTGGTATTTATATTGTACTCTCTTTTCTAACCTAATCCAAGAAGACTTGCTACACACACAGTTCAACCCGCTCACTAAAAGCCAACTGAAGTCTGAACTCAAAACTGTCAACTTGCCAATTAGTACCAGACCTCACTTTTTTATATAGTAAATTGAGTGCTCACATTAGGAAATATGAAAAACACAAACACTGCGCATTTGAGTTTGTCAACAGTGACATATCCTTTTGAGCTACTGTATTACACACATTACTTTTCTTCTTATTGTATGAGTTTGTGTGTACAATATCATGATATGATATCACTAACAAATAAAATGTGGAAAATGAACCAACTCCTCGTCAGTACTTTTGTAAAGTAAAAACACATAAGGGGAAAAAAGGAGATGTTCTGTCATGTTATTTAGATATATGAAGAATCCTTCGGGATTGTCGGGTGAACGAAGGTCACTGTGCGACCCAATTGGAGTTGCTCTAACCTTGTCTTCCTCAACCAAGGCTAGCATAACCCGAATTCTATACTCCGAAGGTCAGATTCAGAATCCAAGGTGTTTTTGCCATCTAATCTATGCCATCCAACATATATACATAGACTGAAGCTTCAACGTCTCCCCTTTTTCCTCCTATGTAACTTCACTTTGCTCTAACCAATTTACCTAACCTTGCTCAATTCCAACAAGCTAGCATAAGTTGGAATAGTATAGGGTATAGTGGAATAAATGAAGAAAAAAGTCCAAGTTCAACTGTCGTCATCATATATATATACCTTATATATATATTATATAGTGATGTGATGTGATGAGAAGAAGAAGAAGCTATATATGAGTGCACTGTGCTATATAAATGTTGAGCATATGCTCGGTTATAGAGATGAGAGATGAACTTGAAATCATGTAATATGGTAGCTACGTCACTCAGAAGTCTCAAGGTAGTTCACATTTATATAGCTCTCTTTTTAGATATATACACACATAATATGCAATATGTACATGCGTCTACCACTACCAAAGAGAGACCAAACTGAACTTGAGCATCACTTTGTTCTCTTTCTGTTCCCAACTCCCCTATTTTCTTTCAATAATGGTTGCAACTTTCCAAATTCCCAGCCCATTTTTGAAACAGGACTAAAAGATAGGAGAGGAATGATAAAAGTTGAAATTGTGTGTGTGCATATTACAAATAAATACTTGTTGCAATTTATTTGAAATAAGGAACAGCAATGATGAAATGTGAGCGAGAGGTTTTGTAGTTATGTAATGTGTTATGTAGAGAGGAATGTGTGAAGCACATTGCAGACGGCTGCGAGAACTGCAATGTACCTGACACTCACATTTCCATAGATCGTGAGATGAGACTGACTGTGATAATGATGATATGACCAAGTTGCATTTCCTAAAATTCTCATCATGAGAAGTTCCTTTAAGAAAAATACTAAACATTGTGTTAATCATGAGACAAGATATTTACTAATTTCAATTTATCTAAGATCTCGGAAAAATGGTCCAAATAAGCTTAGAAGAACAATAAACATCATTAAAGCTCACATACATAATCAAATTACAATGCTTATATAGAGCAACAGATAAAATTACATAAATAATTAATGATAATCAACCTTCACTCTTCCTCGTCACCTAAATGTCACAGCATTTGGCAATGAGAAATGGCAATGGCAATGACAATGGCATTGAAATCCTCTTCGACCTTTTTTACTAACCTAGACACTGAACATTTAGCTTGTTGCTTCTTTCCTTCCCTTTCTTTCTTCATTCTCAACTCAAAATGAGACTAAAAACCTCGTCGGAAGAAGAGTGAAACAGACACTCTCAGTTCAAGTTCAACATTTTCATATATCTACTACCCGGTCGAAGGCGACAAACAACATATACAAATAAAATTTTAGACTCTGCCTCTGGAATTGAAGAGAAGAAGTATATAAAATATAAAACTTGGAACATATTTTCCCCTGACCTAGAAAATATATCATGACCATTTTTTATTGCTTGTAAAAACCAGGCTCCGCCTTTCAGATTTTTTTTCATATATACATTTCAATATGGTTATAGGCAAATTGTATATATAAACCGATCCAGAGTATTATTATTACCTATATGATGCAAATATTAAATGTTTTGCAAGTATTATGCACTCTCTCTCACTCAGTTTGGCTTTGAAGGCCAAGGACACTCCAAGGTAAGCCAACAATTTTGTCCATTATCACAGGCTCAATAGCTCTCAAAGTCAAACTAATTGGACTACACTATATATATATATATATATACTCTACACTCTCTCATGATGAAGGCAAGGCACATGATGATGATGATGTATCAATGATCATACACAAATGAGCTCTCACTTGATTTACTAAGCTCGCAAAAACTTCCTGATTCTCTCATTCTAATCAACATAATTGTAATGCTACTAGGTTATGTATACTTTTACACTATTAGTATATAGATAGAGCTAACCTTATCATAGATATTCATGATCAACAGCAAGCATAGTAGACTAGGCTAACCTTATTGTTTATAAAGTTTGTATTGAGGAAGACAAAGTTTCATTGGGTAGGTAAATTCAATGTGAAATCCAGAGTGAAGAGAACATGAAATGATAATTTGACCTCTAAAATCCTCTGTTTTAACCTCGACTCAACCAATTGGCCTTTATGATCACCTACAAATATTTGTTTCCGGGTAGATATTTTCAATTCATACAGTCAAGTTCATGATCATTCTATAAGGTACATATATTATGCATATATTCTTATTATAGTATTGAGAGCAACTAAACTTGTAAATTAATTTGTGCCATGAAGAAGACAAATAGTGCAATTTAAACAAATGAAACTATACATCTACTTTTCTACTATAGCTTAAAGTTTAAAATTGGTTAAAACTCTAAAAAAGTCAGTAATCAAAAGTAGAGCAGTGCACTAAAAAAAGAAATTGTCTTAAAATGAAAACACTTTATATTTTCTCTACAACTCTTCTCCATCTTGTCATTCTCTAGAGCCTTGTTTTATTCCAAGTGTCCCTAGACTTGACCAATAGAAAGACTTTAGTTTGTATATTACCAAGTCCTTTTGTCATAGTCAACTATAGCATAGGTTTCTTTTACCAACAAGCATTTGTTTCAATTCTACAGTCCATATAGGTTTAATAGACTCTCTTTCTCTGTTTCTCTACGGACCTTTCATCCGAAAGTAAAGTAAGTAAGAGTCAACGTCAACTCAAATCTCCCTTTTCTCTCTGTCGGCTCACTGCCTTTTATATACAAAATGGTTTTTCACGGTGAAAGTGTCTTTTATCATCTTGAAATTCGAGTATTAAAGTCACTTTTGAAATATCATGGACCAAAATATAAAGATGTGTATGGAATAATGGAATGGAGACTTTTTTAATACAGAGTTTTATACTTTCACTTACCATTTCAGCGTGTTCTGCAGCTATTCTTTCTTTTCTCCGTTGAAGCTCCTCATATTTCAGCTAATAAATAATTATAGAAACAATAGTTTGATGTTAATTTTTTATGCGGCTCATATAAACCACAATAGTGGCATCCTTGGTATCTGAAGAAAACTTAGTATACAACAAGTAGCAGTCTAAAAATAATATTGCGTGACGTTAATATCTAGCACTTATTATTTAATTAAACTTACTCTGTTAATTGTTTCTATTATTCTTTCATTCGAAGGCAATGATGATAATGATGGTTCTGGTTGATGAGTTGGACTCTGAAAAATAAATGATAAAATATTGTGTAAATTAAATATTTAAAAATTAAATCTAAAGGCTATATTTTCTTTCCAAGTTCTGTGTAGATTCTTTGTGCGGCTTTTAACATACACAACATTTAAATTATATAATTATAAATCCCTTAATTCTTAAATTGTTTCTTGATAAGTTTTAATCTGAACTTGTATTGAAAAATCACAGGACTTAGAACGCACATAACTTCCTTTCTATAAATTTCTTAGTAGCCCATTGCTGACTTTTCATACGGCTTTTAATCCTAACTACCATTTTCACTTCAGTATATCTAGAGCTTCAATTAACTTTGTTACAATTATCCTTGTGTCAAAACTTTGAGCTAACTAACTATAGTAAACTTGTCTTTATCCCATTTAATATGCACTGTGAGCAATTCCTAGACTCTTTCT
>VCNE01002038.1:0-25478 GCA_009869805.1 Oncopodura yosiiana
AATAATAACACATTACTTAATGGGCAGTGGTAATATGACAACTGTGTCATCATCATCTTGTCTTCCTCTTACATGTGATACTCTCATGATAGACTAAAAGGAAAAAAAGACGTGAAGGAAGAGGAAGCTCTTTATCATTTTCAGTGGAATCTCTAAATGTACTTAATTCTTTACTCTGGCATAATAATGTACACAATATATCACACTATATACATATATAGAGTGATGATAAAGAAATGCATTCAAGAAAAGAAAAATCATGTTTGCAAGTGTGTAGTAATGTAGTAACGTGGAAGAAAAGAACACACATGAATGCCAATGTCAAATGGTTTTATTCAGCCTTGGAGACATGACGAGTTTTTTACAGCTCAAATCCGCTTTTGGGAAGTATAAAGAATCTAAGAATGAGATAGAAGAAGAATTACATCAGAGAAGACATCAGCATTAGTCTTTCTCTATATAGTGTATATTGTGAAAGAGTTTTTTTTCTTCTGTGTGTGAAAAGTAAATGTTTGCTTAATGCTAGATTATACTTTGGTATAGTATAAAGAAGAGAAGTGTAGATATATGTGAGTAAGGAAGCTGGAAGAGAGATGAGATGAGAGATGCTTTTGTGTGTAAACATTTCTTTCTCTAGACTTTTCTTCATTCTTCATTCTTTATGCTTTCCATTATATTCTTCAATATGACTTTCAGTCGTTCGTTGGTTTATATGTATTTTTCTATGAAAACGGATGGTAATAGTTATAATATAGTGGGGGTTGTGAACAAGCAGTAAAGTATGAAAACCTTAGACCTTTGGAAAGAGAAAGTATGAAAACTGTTTACATATTATATACAATAGCAACAGCAATTCACGAGAGAGAGAGAGAGAGAGGAATGGAGAAAGTGAAGTTTTTTCTACATATGCATATACAGAGGAAAGTGTATTGCTATTATTGATTATTGAAGTTATTGCATCATAGTAAAGTGAAGACATAAGTTGGTAGTGAAAGTTAAGAATATCGAATAAGAAGCTGGGAAAAGTCATGTCAGTAAAAGTTTGATATGAGACTATATATATTAAGAAATAAAAGGAGAAAGTCGAAAGAGAAAGCAATGATATTTTGATAGTATGAGGTATTGAAAGATTGAGAATTCTAGGTCTGTGTCACAGTAGTTCAATTGCTGTATTTTTATGAAATAATAAAATTGAGATATATCGTAAAAGGGCTGAAAAGTTGAGTTACAATTAAATTGCGATAGTGCAAACTCGAACGCCACTGACACAAGATCTGATATTTCAGCTGAAAAAATTAAAAATTATAGTTAATTAATTTGTAGTTTAGCAGTTAGCACAATTTAAAGATGATGACAAAGGCTAATCAGGTTTGCTTTTAAATAATCTGTTATCAAAAACTCGAAATAAGTTAAAATGTATCACCATTAGAAAGAGTAGCGGCTACTACTTACAAAGTAGTACTTAGCATCTTTCATTACTATTTTAACGCCATCCAAGAAAAATTTGTAAAAACTGTCTGACGTAGCTTTACTTGACAAGTTGAAATAAACGTATTTGCTTCATTTTCTAAAAAATACTTGCATAAAATCTACCTGAATTTTATACATATGTAAAATATATAACTCAAATTCCTCCAAAGGGATAATACATAATTTTCAAAATTGTATAATTACAAACACATAAATTGCGGTTTCTATATGTAAACCATATCATACAATGACAATGAAATATATACTCTTTTCCTATATTTAATTTTACTCCTCTCATATGTAATGTGGTTTTCTACGAGAACTGATAAAACAATAAAATATATATATGCATGTAGGTAATATATTAACTACACTATATTAGCAATTTATATCAAGTCAGCTTCTGCTTATTTCCACAATTCCCATCCTACATCTTTATTTATATGTGATATCATTCTAGATTAGCTGAAACATTCATTTTACCAGAGACTATCTATATACACAAGAAAAGCACCAATTCAACACTACTCCTAGTAAATAATTAATGTTACGGCTTCTTTTTCTCCGTCTCGCACATAAGATATAACAAAATTTGCTGCATAATATAATCAAATACCATGATGCTTTTATCTGCTATCTCAATTCTTCAAGTCTCTCTTCTCTCACTGCATATAATAATAATTCCTTTGCCCTAGAGTATATGTAGAACGTGGTGAATACCTGAATATATAAATGTGGAATGTTCTTTTATAGCAATATACACATGCCTATCAAAAATGCATGGGATGCAGATATTAGGAGAATGCTTCTAATTTTGCTGAGATGACATCAGTTTAGTGCATTATATACACTCAGGAGAGAATATAAAGTTTTCCTCGTCTCTGTCAATTGAAGCATTTTTTCTAGTCAGCAGATGTCTATTTCCTATATCAAGATCTCTCTTTGGCATGTCATGTTAGATTGAAACAAAAGTCTGTCTACCTTCTTCGTCGTCTGTCGAATTGACATAAAATAAACAAGAGAAAAGCCGAAAGCCTTTCAGAAAAGCTATCTTGCCTTTCACTCTCATTCTTCTTTCATGTTTTTCTGTTGATAAATATATAACAATATAACACTCACTTCAACAGTCGTTCAATATAGCAAATAGCAACAAGACTGAATAGAGAAGAGAGACATGGTATTTATAGTATTCACATTCCAAAGGACTTAAGACAAAAAATAAGAATATATTGCCGGTGGAATACCAAACGAGAAGGAAGGTATAGTATAAAAAAATACAAATGCCAACAAAAGTGAAAGTGAAGACGTAGAAAGAGATATGTTGAAAGGAGGTAGAAAAAAAATATTCTGAATGTGGCATTTAAGCGGAAGAAGAGAATATCACAATCTTCTGGAAAGCTGATATCACACGAGTATATAAGCTTTTTTATCTTTGGCAATAAGCAAAAGGAAACAGAGATACATTGCGTCTTTTTTGATTCTTAAGAATTGTAAATTGGAAGGAAAACTGCATGTATTTCGTACTACGTACACTTTAGAAGTTAGTGGTGTTGGATGTATTTATTTATTATACATCCCAATATTCCTTACAAGTTCTTATATGTAGATGCTCTCTTACTTTTTATTGATTATTGCAATAATTAAGGTCATTATTTGTATCAAATGTGTGCTAGTCTTTCAAATGTACAACTTGTAATTGTAAACGTAAGAAACAAATCCACAAAAATCTAGTTTAAAAAACTATTTTTGTCCGTCATGAACAAAATATTTTCAAACGAAGTTCAGGTATTACAACAATTTTCTATAACCTTCTGCACGAGCTGAAAAGATCATGTCAAACAGTTGTCACTTCTCACGCCAATAATTTGATATCAGTCATTGTCACTTCACATCGTTGTCTTTTTCTACTTGGTTACATTTATTCCTCTTTTGTATGCAAACTTGGTTCTTTGAAAAACACGCTTGACATCATCAGAGTGACATAATTTGCATTTCTTTCAGTAAAAGTTTACATTGTTGTTACTACAGGAGAGAAGACTACATTGGAATAGTAGGTATTACAATGTCACACAGTAACATTAGCACAACATGACCTTTATTTGTTATTGGAATCTTAAATTCTCTACCTCTAAGCCTTTTCTATGTAACCCTTGTAAATAGTTCGGTGAGACTTATTTCTTAAATTCCTCCCATTTCAGATGAAGAAAGAAATAAATAGAGAAAGTCTCTTTCTAGTCGTAGGAAAAGTGACAATATCTTCGGGCACAATGCCAAAACTGATTGAGTTTCCAAAATGACTATTACTTGACTCACTCTCATTCTTTTTTTGCTTGTACCTTGCTATTTTTACATATTGGAAAGTCAAAGTCAACTACATAAAAATTTATGAGGAGTGATATTGTCAGTAAAAGGGCGATATTAAGGCATTTCAATACTACAGTGAGTCAACTAAAGCTTTATTGAGATTTGAAGGTGAAGAAGAAAGTAACAATTGATGTAACAAATTGCATTTATTGACATAAGCAAACGAATAAAGCTATATGAATAAAGGTTAACTCTCTACATAGAAAAGAATTTTTAATAAAACGAAATTAAATTTTTTAAACTTTAGCATGCTTTCACTGTGTGCTCTTAGGTTTTTTACTGATAGACGATATTTATTACATTAAAGGCTTTGAAGTCAATTCCTAGTAAGAAAATGAATGAAATAGAATATTACTACAAGATTTATTTCTTTATTGCTGCAATGCTATATATGTGCAAATCTATTGAATTTTTCAATGAATAACACATCTCTAATTTCCTGTACAACTTTTTTCACTTTTTCACTTCGTTCTTGGCTTGATTATTCTCTAGAGTGATTCTCAAATCTTTTTAATTCCTTATTACAAATTATGTTTACTTTGAGCTCCTGATTACGTTGTGTATATTACAGTGAAATATGTTTATATTAACCAATGAAGTTTCAGTCTCTCAGCTTAAAGCCGACCTAAATACTTTATATCGATTCTCTCTATAACGGATTTGCTTATAGATATCTTTTAGCAAATCACAGTAATGAATCTGATAGAATTCAACATTCCGATCAAAAAAGTTTTCTCTATAACGATAATGAGCTTCATTTCGCGGTATAGACAAACTTCCTTATAACAGTTGAGCCCATCTTCCAAATTGTTGTACCATTACAGACAGATTCCATTGTATACTTCCAAAAGCCTTCATTGCATTATATCATTCGAGTCTCAACTTTCCCTGTGATACTTTCACTTTACATTAATCTCTGTCTTGTCTTGCATTTCCTCCATTTACAAAGACTATACAACACAAGCACTTCACTTTTCCTATTTCATTATTTACTTTTATCTCTTCAAAAACTTCTTCCTCCAAACGTTTTCTCTCCTTCCTTTGCGCTAATTGCGCCATGTGTGTAATATTATGTTTTATGCAACTTATGCAGCAGTGATAGTCATAACATTTTCTCTTTGAGAGAGAGAATCTCAAAAGTCCCTTGAGATAATTCAAAGAACTAAAGCTCACTACGTAATTCATGTAATATTATGTAATCCAGTCATCCGCTTCATAATGCCTATAAGGTATGCAAGTTAATGTAAGTAATGTGTTGGTTTAGTAGCGTCAAAGATTTTGTTTACGTTCCTCTGCCTAATGAGATTTTCTTGCTGGAGAACTAACAATGTGGAGCAGTGAATGAATGAGATAGTCTCTGCCTCGTATCACAATCACAAAATCTCAGCCTATGTTTTCTGAACCGTGATCTGACTACTAAAAACTCTATATGTATATAAACTCTGATGAGAGATGACAAAGTTGATTTCCAACGCTCTGATTCTCTTTCTACATTTATAAATTCAGAAGACTTACGCAGGTTTCTCTCTTGTGATCCATTTCATAATGCTTACTAATTCCTTTTCTCCTGCCCTTTATTTTATAACAATGTACAACATACAAAAAGCTTTTTACAATCTACACATACATTTGTGATTTTCCTCTGCCCTTGGCTACTTGATGTTGTTGTACACTAAAATGTTTTATGTTCTCAAATTACGCAATAGTATTACTCATTCAAACGACGGGAGAAAGACAAATGTCAGTGTAATTAATTACTGTCCTCTTGTGGCTTTTTCTATAGGGCATTTAATGTTGGAATGAGATGTGCAGAGAATTGGGCCAAAGACTGTTTGAAGAAGGAAGCTCAGGAGAAAATGAAGGCAAAATAATATATTTTTTTGCATAATACTTATACATGAGTAAACATGAGGATTTTAGTTTAATGGTTTGTTTGTTTCGTTGTAAATGTTTACAGGCATCGGTAATTGGAGCTGATGAGACGTTTACAATCTTGTGTCATAATAATGAGTTCCGAGCTAAATTTCTCAAGCATGGTGATTGCTACAGGTAAGAAGAAGAATACATAATTAGCGTGTCAATAGAAATGTTGATAACATTATTTTTTGTTAACCTAAGTTTAGATTTAACAGTTGTTGATAATTAGTTGAGAAGTAAAACGTCGTTTGGTTTCTAATTGACCGATTTTGATGATTGAATTATGCTAGAAGATGTGTTCTAAACAATAGTAATACAAAAAAATTACATATATTTATAGAAAAGTTTTAAAGAATTTCAAGTCTTTCAGTTGTTGCTAATTCGTAGAAAAGTAAAACGTCGTCTGCTTTCTAATTGACTGAAATCGATGATTGAAATATGCTAAAAGATTCATAGTGTTGTAGTGATTACACACTAATCAGACTAAAATAATACAAGAAAGATTTCCTGGCTACAGACTAATGTAAACAAAATTGGATGACAATTTACTAATCACAAAGTCATCAGACAAATTTATTTACTTGTCTGATGTGATTAGTTCAACTAAACGATTTTGATTCAAATACTTTCTACTGTTTCTAAATACTATAATTTAAACGTCACTTGCTTCTCCATTGGCAGATATGAATGCTTAAAAAGCATACTAAAAGATCGGAAGTCTTGTCAGAGCCGAATAATATAAGCAATTTTTTTTTGTTACAGACGGATCTCAACAAAATTTGATGACAAATGTGTCCACAAAATGATCGAGAGTGTGAAATACTTTGGCCCTAGTGCAACTACAACTCAACTTTGTTGGTAAGAAAGTCTCGTTAAAGCTTGTTGTAACCTCAAGTAAATATTTGTTGACTATGTGTTACTAAAGATATTAGATCCTATAGAACAGAGTACTAACATTAAGTTACAGTTATATACTTTATAGTTTAAAGTCTGACAATCGAGAAAATTCAATTAAACTCAGATGACTTACATAACTATACATATATTTGATTCAATTTCCCAAGTGTAATTTAGCACGTATTGTTCTTCTTGTTCTTGTGATCCGATTACGGTTACTAAAGTAAGTCAAGTGACCCAGTGTAGAGTAAGAGCATAGAAAATGAATCTGTGTAGAATTCAGTAATTGGATTAGTAGAGAAAGTGTGATTTATCGCTCTCTAAAGGGAAATGCAATTATGCACTTGTTCAAAGCTGAGGTTATAGAAGAGACCAAACCACCAAAGATAGAGTAAATTGTTTGGGTGATATCTTTATGGCAATGTTCTACATTGGTGTAATCTAATCTAATCCTATAGTATTCAGAGTGCATGACCAATTTCCAATTCACAAGAGCTACCTGAACAAATTATATATGTAGAATAGCTAACTCAACTACTTTAAATTCTGTACTCAGATTTATTTTCTTGACTATAAAATTGGTTTTTCTTCTAATATATTATTACAGCATTCGGATTAAATTCTTCCAATGTTCATCGGAAGTTGCAAAAAATCACTGTTCACAAGAAGCAACTCAATTACTTCAACAACTGGCAGAAACATTAGTTCGCTCAACAATGAAGTCAAAGTCACAAGCAGCGGCTAATCAACAATGTTCTAGCTTAACACAACAAGAATGTGCGGCTGCTCTGGTTGTTAGTTCTGTCCCGTCCAATTTACTTGCTAGTTGCTCTCTACTTCAATTATTGTTTGTTTCAATTGTTGTGGCCAATTTGGCTCGTTTTATTTCTTTGGATTTGTTCAAGTTTATTATGTAGAGAGAAGAAAAAAAGTATGTTTTATGTTACGTAATTGACTTTGAAATTGAAGTGATTCTTTTTCATAGGTTGCAGTATAGCTTTTTCTTGGAAAATTATTACTTCGTCTGCTTTTTGATAGGTTTCAATGCATTGAGATAGAAAATATCAATCAATTTTCACAGACAATTCTTTCATCTTGTTTGAGATAATATTATTTCAAGTTAACAAATAAATATAGACATTTCAAGAATTGAGTTGTTCATCTTCTGCAGCTTGTTATATAATGTTATGTCTTAAAATTTATACAATTTATTTAGTATATTAAATTGTTTAAATAGCAAAATTGAAATATGATTTTACATTTATGAGTTTTTTACTTATGTATGAAAAAAGATGAACGAATGAATTCAAGAAGCTTGTGAGTCTTTTAGTGATATACACTATACAAGGTTAAAGTGTACCTCGGGTATATATATATAGAAGTAATATTATAAAAGTCGTAAACTATTAGTGCAAAATATTATATAACAAAATAATAATATATAAATTGCATATTAGATTTAGTGTAATGTGTGCACGTAATAAACATACATTAAATATACTATAAATAAATTTTAATAATAATATATTATAGAGTCAGAATTATAACTTATGTAAATGTAACACTATATCATATCTCATGCATTTTTTTAAAATAAAGAGTTGAAAACGTCTAATAATTCCAAATGGTTCACCACTTGATTTACTTTTGCATATCTGTTGCTACGAGCATCTTCTTTCTAGCTCTCTTCTCTTCATCATTTCAAAAGCCATCATGATCTAAAATTGACAATTGATACATAATCACATTTGCTCTCACTACTCAAAAGAAAAACTCTCTTTAAATTATTGTCACAGAAAAATGATGGCAGAAGATGATTCAGTCACAAAGCGTGAGAAACTGCTTCAAGAAGGAGAAGCTAGAATTCTAGAAACAATGACAGCTGAAGATCATATGAAAACTTTACATCCAGATCCAGATGCTCCACGTCTTTTAGATTGTCCTGATATGGACAATTTGATACCAAATATGAACATCGATCGTCCACCAGATGTACCAATACCAGTTGTAGACATTGGTATTCCTCTTCCTAGAGGAAGACATGGCTGTAGTCCTAAATATCTTTTGGGTTCTGGGGCAAAAGGAGCATTTGGTTTATCATATCCAACTAAAGTTCAACATAAAACTAAAGCTGAGAGAAGTCCCTCAACCTATGAGAAAATTATGGATAATCCTCGTGAGTGTGGAAGTGTCAAGAGATTTAGTCGGAGCAGAGGTTATGGATATATTTCATCTGAAGATGGTAAAGAAGAATATTTTGTTCATGTGATGGATGTTGATGGAGAGTATGTTCCTAGAGAAGGTGACAAGGTTGAGTATAAATTGAGTCCTCTACCACCAAAATTGGAAAAATTTCAAGCTGTTGATGTTCGAATTATTACTTTTAATGACAAAGTCCCTCATCAACGATGGGAAAATCCTCTATCAGAAGAAGAGAAGAATGACTCTGCATCTAGTATTTTGGCTACATGAATTGAGATGGAAATTGATTTAGAGAGAGAAAGCACAAAAAAATTTAATTTGTAGTAATTTATTAAACTGATATTTTTATACAAATAAAAATTACGTCGACACTAAAACTATAGCATAAATATCTTTCATTTTAATATAAGATTCAGCAATATGCAATATTGTATAATTATTAGACGGCGTAAGTAAAAGTCATTCAGCAATAAAATTATTCCAAAATTGTTATTTTTGATAAACTTTAGCTATTTAGCTTGGAGGCAAAACAAAAATATTATGCTAGAAGTGTCTTCATTCATAAACTTTGTTGCCAAAATCATGACAATAACACAAATCTTTTTTATTGAAAGTCTCAACAACAAACTTTCTCTTCTTTTCAATAACTATATTGAGCCCTCAGGTATACATATATAAAAGAAAATGTTTTTTCATGCATGTGTTATACGCTTTATACAGCAACAGAGCATATTATAATATAATCTTGCTTGAAGCTTCAACTTTTTTTTAGTATTTTTACGGAAAAACTTGTGTAGTCTGCCATATGTAGCGTATATACGTACATAACTTTGAGAAGAGAAATTTTAAGCGACAAAAGCAACTTGAAGTGAAGAAGACAAGAAGAGACTCTTTAGAAGTAGAGTAAAACGTAAAAAGACGTTCTACAGTATACTTTAACAGCTCTAAAGAAAATTTTCTTGCTTCAAGACAAGTCTAAAGTAGGTACTATAGTGGTTGTGTAAGTCTTTTTTGAGTCTAAGAGTTTTTTGTGGACCATATTTTCTTTAGCTGTTCATATGGATAAAGACATTCATTTTTTAACCTTGAGTATTCAACTATAGTGTGTTGCTACTCTACATGAGCCTTCAAAAGATAAGTCTTTTAGAGTTTTACAGTGGAATCTCTGTATAACGGTGAGCCAATAGCCAGACGATCTCCCAAACTCATTACCGTTATAGAGAAAGCAAACTTTTCAAAATTTCTGGATATTACACCGTTATAGAGAGAATTAATATAATGCATTTTTGATTTCACTGGTAAAGACAGAATACCGCTATAAATGAGTACCGCTATAGACAGCCTCTACTCTACATGCATATATATAGCTACATATATAAGGTCATATGCTATGCTAGAGTACTACTAATACGATATAAGATTATTTATGGAAGGCGTTATTATTGCTCCAGGATTACATCGTATAAGGATTACTCTTCTAGAGGAAAGAGACTTGTCTTGTTTAGTGCAAAAAGATGCAATTCTCCAAGCTACAGTAAAATGTTATGCAACTAGGAAATATGTACTAAGCTTATACTTTTCTTCTAAGCTTCTCTAGAGCAAGGACGAGTCTCTTGAGGTGACACGCTTATGTAAGAGACGCTTTTTATTTAATAAATAAAGTTATTTTGGTATATTAGAATATTTACACATAAAAAAATTTCCTTTAGAAAAGTTAATATATGCTCTTAATTGAAATTGAGGGAAATTGAGACTGGCATCTTGAAGAAATCTGTAAATAATAAAAAAGTTAATTAAGTTAAAAGCTATTGTATGTATTCATATACGTTGTACAGACTTCATCAAATTCATCTTGATCTCTAAGCCAGATTCGTTGAATAGAACTCATCTTTGAAAAAACTAGGTAGAGAGAAATATCCGTAAGATTATGTTTTAAGCCGTAATGAGTTAGTTTAATGGTTC
Organism: Oncopodura yosiiana; assembly: GCA_009869805.1. Classification (NCBI taxonomy): domain Eukaryota; kingdom Metazoa; phylum Arthropoda; class Collembola; order Entomobryomorpha; family Oncopoduridae; genus Oncopodura; species Oncopodura yosiiana. The sequence continues at coordinate 10,813 of VCNE01002038.1, forward strand.
TTAGCTCTAAAAAGATTAAGTTGAGTATCACTTTAACTTAATAAATAAACTCATATAAAAATAATTCTTTAGTTTATTTACTGCTCATATGAAGAAATGGCGAATTTCTATTAACTTTCTCTAGAGTCTTTTTATCATTTAATATCGCATAGCTGCCCTTTTTCATAAGACGGGAGTAAACTTTATTACAAGTTTTATTAGACAATCCAGTAATGATAGAGTCGACACAAGTTTGTTTTCCAGAGCCAGGTATCAGATGAAATGAAACTTGCTCTAAAGATTTTAATAAGACGGGAGTAAACTTTATTACAAGTTTTATTAGACAATCCAGTAATGATAGAGTCGACACAAGTTTGTTTTCCAGAGCCAGGTATCAGATGAAATGAAACTTGCTCTAAAGAATTTGCCCATGAATCCCTCATTAAAACTTGTAATTGATCTGCAGGAATTGGTTTTACTTCTAAAGTTTTAAGGTTTTCAAATGCTCTTTGCAATTGTTGACATTTAGCCCTGTCCCAATGTATGAAATTCCAAATACGTAATTCTTGCAGATATGTGCAACTTTGATTAGTGGCAAAAAAAGTCTGCCATTCATTTTCAGACCGAAGCTCAACACTAAGTTTTCTTAGATTCGGTGTAATTTCAGAAAATAGTAAATTGGAGAAAAATGCCCGTCTCTCCAAATGTACTTAGGGAAAAATGTCTTAATTTTGGAAGATGTGGACATTGAATTTGATTTGCTATTGGACGACGATGAATAATTGATAAGCATATCAAAGAATTTTTTAATCTAGTTAATAAAACTTGTAATAAACTCATAGCTTCCTCGTCTATCTCATCAAATGTTCTAAACTTTAATTTGCTCAGATTCATTCCATTATTTACTAAATGTACCAAAGTCTGAAGATAATTGATAACCAAATTATTCACTGCAAACTTTTTTAAACGTCTATAGTGTTTTATTTTGCCCAACACTTCAAATGGAATAGAACCACAGTTAATTGGAAACCCTAAAGATTCTAAATTTTGTGCAGTGTTGACTAAAGATATATAACCAGCTATACTTTCTCTACTAGGATAATTAGCAATAGACCAAATTCCAATAGAAAGCTTTTTCAAATTAGGCAAAATTAAGTCTTCCATGTTTAAATTAAATTCAAGGTCTTTAGTATAAAACTCAAATGACTGGAGATTTCCTCTTGTCTTTTGGAGTATAGACCAAACATGAGTTCCATTTAGACCTCCTTTACTTCTAATTGAAAGAGATTTGACTGTTGTTGAAACTAAGTGTAGAAATTCTGAAAATCCGTCAATGTACTTTATACTTGTGTTAGGAGATAGAATCACAAAATTTGTACAAGGAAATTGATAGTAAGTATCATCATTATTATTATAGTGAAATGTTGTTATGAACTCAGTAACTGATTTATCTCCAAAACCTCTTAGTTTCACTTTTGATCTTTTGGAGAATAAAGGAGTTGAGAATTTGTTCCAAAAATGAGAAACTAAACGACATGATGAAAGTGAGACTTGATCCAGATTTTCTAGAACTTGGCTTAAAACCTTAAAAAATGTATTTTTATTAATTGACGATTAAAAAAGTGATGGCAATGTATACTTACCAAGTGGTTTACTAAAGGGTTATTTGATTTTTCCATAGTTAATGAAGTTTTGATATACATTTGAACACTTATTGCCAATTAAATACGATTTTTAATTCCGGTTCGTCATTATCAGCAAATATACTGTACGTCAACAAATATCAGTGAGTGATGCTATATATGTCATCAGCCTATCTATTTGTCGCAAACATTGCGATACAATGTTATTTTTAGCAGAAATGCCAATTGAATTGACGGCTTGAAAATAAGTTATCTTGAATACAGTGAGTGGAATATGTCAATGAAGATAGAAACCCTATCTAAATACATCCACAGGTACTTATAACGACAAATGAATTAATTTGCTCTTCTACTATTAATGCCAACAGATTCTGAATATAACTGAGATAATATAGTATAGTGAGCTACTGTTGTAGACAGATTCCAATGTATGTAGTTGACTTGTTGTGTACACTCTTTCAATGAAATTAAATAATTGACTGTTTTATCAGTACCATCACTGGATGTCTAATGAAAACTTTATTGAATCATATTACGTATTATACATATATAATTAAAATTGATCATAACTACATTTAATAAATTTACATTGACTTAACTATTTAGGTGAAAACATTTCAGCTCCAACAAAATCTTTATTCTTTTCCGTACCACTATCTAAAATCCATTTAGCACCAGCCAAATTTAATAGAAGTTAAAAACTGATCCAAAAAACAAGACACTGCATACAATCCAATGAGTAAAAGCATCAATACAAAATAATACACTCCTATAGGATCCATTAAATCAAATTCACATGTTTGAATACTAATCTCATGCCTAAATTCTCTATTAATACTTAAATTTTTCATAATCAAAGAAGCAATTAATTGAAGTACTTTCCCACCTACAACTTCAGAATCAAAATCAAATCGTGCACTAACTTCTAATTTGTCAACTGGTTCTAAATCTATTCCCGATAAAAAGTGCCAGCTTACATATTCAATCGTCATTAAAACTACTTGTACAGCTATAAAGGGTAGAGCAACACGTAGAATCTGAAGCCAAACTAATTCTTTTGATATAGTCTTTGATGCTTTAATTAGAGTTCTGGTATCAGTAATTCTTACTGCTTTGGCAAATCTAAAGGCAGCAATTATTGGAACTAACATTAGAGCATGAGGAATGTATAAAAGATAATTAGCATAGTAATAAATAGATGTAATTAATTCAGACGTTTTGTTATAAGCTCTAAGTGTTTCATTTTTTAAATTGGAACCTCCAGACTCAGAAACTTGAGCTTCAGATTTAACTTTGAGTGTTGAGTTAAACTCATTTCTAATAATTTGTATAAATGCATTGATCTTATTAAGTTCTCCGATTGGTCCAGAAAGTGAGGTGACAGGAGCACAAAAAACATTGGAATTAACTACTGAGCAAACTCCTGATCCAATATTGACAACTTCACAAATTCCTTTCAAAAGTTTTAATTTACTCCTGCAGTCATGATATGCTGATTCACTTTGTCTTCTGCAATCATTTGAGGCTCCATTAACATTTCTCTCACATTCTGAGCCAGCTCTCTGAATTGCTTGTTTGGCTTTTGACAGTCCATCACTAATACTAAAAAGAGTATCTGTTACTGGACTAATGGCTTGATCAATATCTTTTCCTAATTGTTGCAATTTGTAACTTTTATCTTTAATCTCTTTTCCAATTTCTTGAAAAGCACCAGAAAATGTTTTGGTTAAAAGTTCTTTTTGATCTTTGACATTGTCACTCAAGCATAAAAATGTTTTGTAAGTACTACTTCCATTTTCTACTAGGACATATAATGAGCCATGTGTTATACAAATTATCATGAAAAAGACTAAAAGTTTTCTTCCGATTGTAGAGCAATATAAAATTAGTACTGTTGAGACTGTAGCACGTAGAAGTGGGCCTAGTAATACAATTAAGCCTACGACTAGTGCTAAAGAACCACTGACTATTGCAATAACGATATTGCCGAAAGGTGATGTGAGGTAAAAGTAGAGAAGAGCCAATGCAAATGTTGAGATGGATGTTATGAGGAAACGTAAGATGATTGCAATAAGTAAATTCTGACTGAGAAGTTCATATTTTGGAATAAGGATACCTGTTAAGAAAGGAATTATATTTGTAAATTTTGTGGTACGCCATTTTTTTAGACAGAAATTTTGTAAATTGACTCACCAGCTACAAATTGACTTACAGAGGTCTTAAATCCTCCTCCGGTGTTTTTAATAGTTTGTTTTAAATTGGTTGCTTTACTTTTTAAACTAACTAAGGGTGACCCTAGTCTTTGGAAACAAGATGAACTTATTTGACTCATAGTGAGAAATTAATTCAGTGTTCCTGTTGTAGATTTCTATCATTAAATAAAATATGTTACTGTGTTCTACCAGCTTTATATTCATGTTAGAACACAAATAAGATTGCCATGTTCAAATATATAATGATTGTTTATGTAGAAATAATGTAAAGTATATCAATACGAAGTAGAAAATTAATATATGATAACATTAACAAATAGCAATGGGAAATGACTAATTTGAAATAATATTTATTTACAATCTGTCTATTTTACAGAAAGGATTAAAACATGAGTCATGATTTGGCCTAAATTCTTACTATGATTCACATAATCAAATTGTACAATTGCTTCCTCGTAATAATGATTGTCAATTTCCTGTACCCTTGATTTATGGCATAAACTGAACTACTGCTATTTTCATAATTAATTCAATTGCTCATCTGATGAACGCTTTATTACCTTGATTATCTTCAAATAGTTACGATTATTTATTAGGTTCATAATTATCTTATTTCTCCATTACGTCATGCCAGAAAATATCAACGAGTGACATTGTTATCAGTTTATCTTTATCTCAATGCTATTTTTAGTAGATGCTCGTCAAGTAGCTGATTGAATTCAAACACCTGTAAATTCTCAGAGGATATTAATTAACCAAAATTGTCTCGTCCAACAATTACAACAGACAATGGAATACATCGTAAAATTTTCAATTTTTCTTACCCTTTTCTGCACATTATTTATTTTAAAATCTACAGCAGTAAACCCAGGAGACTCTGTTCACATAATTGCACCATCTTCTGCAAGGATCATCAGCCAATTTAGTCAGAATTCGTAATTATGTAACAACTTTAGGCCTCAATCCAATTTTACGCTCAGATATTTATGCATCTGCTGAACCAATTTATTCCAATACGGATGAGTTTCGTGCTACAGATTTACTTGAAGCTCTTACTGACAACAGTATACAATTTAAAAACTAAATTATTTAATAATAAAAAATTAATACTTTAATTTGTAATAGGCACTGTCATTTGGTGCATTCGTGGTGGAGCAGGAGCAGCTCGATTAATTCCATTTATGGACCAATGGCTTCCATCATCACTTTCAACTTTTAAAATTTTAATTGGTTTTAGTGACATTACCGTTCTTCATAGCTATCTTGTAAATCGTTACAATTGGGCAACAATTCATGGTGTAATGCTGGAAAGCATAGCATCTGGTTTTGATCAAAATTCTATTACACCAGTAGAAAATTTAATTTTTGGAAGAGCTACTAACGTCTCATACTCAAGTCTCCAATGTCTAAACAGCTATTGTAGCAATAGCACAGTCTTAAATTCTAAAATTATTGGTGGAAATTTAGTACTTGTCGAAACATCAATAGGAACAAGTTGGTCGATGAATACAACAAGAAAAATATTATTATTGGAAGAAGTTGGTGAAGCACCTTATCGTGTAGAAAGAAGTTTAGATCATTTAAAACAAGTTGGAATGATTGAGTCTAGTGATGGAGTACTTCTTGGAGATTTTACAACTAGTGATTTTAATTTAATGAATGTTGTTCTTAATAGATTTGCTAATAGTGTGGCTAAACCTGTTTGGAGGATTTCTAATGTTGGACATGGCAGTAGAAATTATCCTATTCCATTTAATACGGATGCTACTGTTAATGGAAATACATTGACAATTCAGTTTTAAATGTAAAATATTCCTATGATCCACTATTGTAGCATTAAATAACTAAAAATAAAATATACTGAAAGATGGTTATGAGTTGTACATGAAACGATATTTAATTTTATTGTAATTATTGCACACTCATACAAAAATTATTATATATACTAATTTATGGCGACCTATTTTTCTTTGATTACAAGAATTCCGAATGAAAGGTTAATTCTTATGCTCATAGCTATATATTTTCTCCAGCTCTATACATTTGAGTTATATAGTACATAGTACATGAAAGTTGTACGAGGACGAGAGAAGAATACAGAATTAAAATGGATGATCATCATTGCATTTGTCATACGAGCATTCCTTGTCACCCTTTTGCGAGTCATTCCAAAAACATGACTCTCGGGTACAGTGTCGTGATACCATTAAAAGTCCATTAGATTTGTCTAGATCAAAAATCTGCTTACATATAAAAAATGGTTTACAATCTTCTGCTGGAAGTAGTTCATGGACATCTGTAATGCTCGTCCAATCTTCATCTTCTTTTATTGGGAAACATTACAAATTGTAATTTACGATATGTATGTCAAATTAACTATATATACATTTATATTCACATACTTCCATAATATTTTTGATGATCTTCCTCAAATAAACGAAATGCTAGAGTAAATTCTTTTCTATTTTTTTTCTCATTATGTATGTCGCAGGTTACCACAGGTGTGTTGTTGTTGGGACGTAAACACGTTTTGTCTCCTAAAATTTTTGCATCTTTGCTAATAGCTCCAACACAGCTATAGCACTCCAATGCTAATCCTACAAATAGTAAGATAAAATAAAAATATTGATGATATTATTGAGAATATATTTAGCACGAGAGATGTTTTACCTGTAGTGATCATACAGTAAAGTGTCAACAACACAAAAGTCTCCTTGTTGAGAGTAAACATCTTCATGAATTTCAAGAAAGCAGAAAAATGTTGTCCTTCACTGTATCTTCTAGATTTGTAGAAAGTTACTTCTCCACACAGAATTCAATTTCCATCATATCAATTGTGAATCAAACAAACAACTCTCATCGGTGGCAATCTATGACGACATTATTTCTGTAGAGTCGTAGTCAAATTAGCCATAAGTCTCTATGCTATACAAAAATTCACTTTTTCACTTCTTTTTATTATATCTACTCTCATATTTCAAGTCACAAGGGTAAATTAAATTGATAGATGAATAAGTTGTGGTATCATATATGCTCATTTACTCATAAATGTGGCAAATGTCTTATAAATAGAAACCCAAAGCTTTATGCAATTCAATATTAGCAAAGATTCATTACGTCATACAGATTTTTTTTGGCTACATAAGTAGTCTATTAAATGATAAGTGCAACTCTACTATAATAAATTGACTACTAAACTCTTTAAGGGTGTAAACTCGCACGGCGCAATTTAGTGTACTCAAATTGTCTCTAATGTACAAGTAATTAACAACTATGTAGATTATTTGCTATTACGTATAGTTGAATTATTCAATCATTATTGAGCGATGTCGAGTCCAGAAAAGCAGTCTGCTAGTGTTAAATACTATCTTAATTAAAAAATTTTGTATATTTTAAATGAATTCATACTATCTTAAAAAACTTAAACAGGAAAACACTCAACGCAAGAATTTTGTCATAATTTCTGATTCAATATATTAAAATGACTCTATATTAGATTTACTTTTAGAGCCATAGCTAGTATACTTTCTTTTTATACTATATTTACACAAACTTTTGACTCGGGGCTTCAGAAATTCTCAGACAAGCTTAAAAAAGATCTAAAAATAGTAAAAAAGCCTAAAAACTCACCAACCTTTTTTACACATTTTATAGTTATTCTACAGTAGCTCTCAACCACTTGTTGAGAAAAAGCTTTTTTTCTCTCTCTACATTTCTCTACAGTAGTGTAGAGTAGCATAGCATCATCATCATGTCTGGAACAATAATTTTACTAACTTTAACCCTTTTATTTACAAATTGGTCCATTTTATCATGTCATGGGTCATCACCTCCACTTCAATTTAGACGCTGACTACTTTACAACAAAAATTCCTGGAGTTGACTTTGAAAGTGAAACAGAATTTGGTGACAATATTCCAGAGTTATCAACTGGCGTCCTTACAAGAATCTCTGATATTCCTGATAACTCATATAGACTTCCAAATACAATAGAACCAATTCATTACAGATTAGCAATTCGACCAGTATTAGATCCTGAGGATTTGTTTGGTGCTGAAAGATTTACTTCTCCAGGTCAAGTTATTATCGAAGTTTTGGCAGTAAGAGAAACATGGAGTGTGACTTTACATGCTGTAATGAAAAAAATTTATGAAGAGTCAGTTGAAGTTAAATATTTGAATGGACTTCATGTACCAATAAATGGTTTTGACTATCAAAAGGAAAAAGATTTTTTTATTATTCGACTAGGAGAAGCTTTACAGCCAGGTCAACACTATAGTATTAAAATTAAGTTTATTGCTCATTTACCAGCAGATAAATTAGATGGGATATACGTTAGTAAATATACTGATGAAGTTACAGGAGAAATTAAATATTTGGCTACTACTCAATTTCAAGCTTTTGCTGCTAGAAAAGCCTTTCCTTCTTTTGATGAACCAGGTTAGTAAAATTACTAGTAGACTCTGAAAAATTTAATTTAAATAATATTTTTTATATTGTAGGTTTTAAGGCCACATTTCAAACAACCATTGGACGAAAAGCTAACTATACAAGTCTATGTAATACAGAAAGAATTAAAACTGTACCAATGTAAGTCGATTGTAATAATTTCTGTCTACATTAAACTTCAAAAATATTTATTAGTTCATAATTTGTATATTTAGGGAAGGAACAAATGGTCTGTGGCATTGGGATATTTTTGAAACGACAGTAAAGATGGCTAGCTACTTAAATGCGATGATAGTTTCTGACTACACTTATGACACTGCTGCTCCTAACTTATACAGGAAGCCAGTTAAGGTAAACAATTAATTAACTAGTAAACCTTATAATTATATATCACATTACATGTTTTCATCTCTTAATTACAGACATATGGCATCCGAACTGATATTGAGAAAGGAGGCGGTGACTACGCTTCTGATACATCTGCCAAAGTTCTCACATTTTTTGAAAAATACTTTGAGGTGCCTTATCCCTTGAAGAAAATGGACAGCGCAGCGATAGATTTGTTTGGTGCTGGAGCAATGGAGAAGTATGGCAAAAAATATAAATTAGCCTTTAATTTAAAAACTTTCTTAATTTAATATAATTTGTTTTTCACTACAGCTATGGACTCGTAACATACAGGTATAAAGAAAATACTTCCTTTCTTATTATATCAAATATCACTTTAAATAATTAGCGTATCATGTTGTCTCTCTTGTTTTTATTACTTGTGCCTATTTATAGACGTAATTATTTGATGTACTTCCCTGACTCAAGTACAGAAGTTGAGAGAAGAGCCATTTCTAGTGTGATTGCTCATGAAAAGGTAGATATATAAAAACATCTAATAATGTATGATTATACATATTAAGAGATAAATCAATAATAAATGAAATTTTTTTACTTATTAGGCTCATCAGTGGTTTGGCAGTAAGTTATTTATAATTATAATTATGTACTACACACGAAGTTATATTACTTAGAAAATTAATTGGCATTATTATTTTTAGATCTAATGACATGCAGGTAGGTTCAATACACTCTAAATTACAAAAAATACTGAGTTGTTTAATTAATTAAATTATACTTGACATCCGTCACTAAAACATCTTACAATTTTCTCATATGCCTTTCTTCTGATTTAGATGGTGGAGTGGTAAGTAAAATATTTTTAGAACACTAAATTTAATTAAACGTAATACTATCAAATAACTCATCACATTACAAAAATAGATGCCTGGCTCAATGAAGGTTTTGCAAGTTACTTACAATATAAAGGCTATCAAGACACTGATCCAGAGTTTCAAGCAGGAAGATTTATTTTAAATGATGCAGTACAAGTAGCAATGAAATATGACGTTCTACATAATTGTCATCCAACAATTCTTCCACAAAAAACTGACCCAAAAGTACAAATGAAATATATGGCAGCAATGATTTATAAGAAGGGTGCAGCTCTAATTAGACAAATGGAATATTTCTTGGGTGCTAGTACATTGAGACATGGTCTTATAAGATTCTTACAGCGATAGTAAGTTTTTACTCTTAAATGTTTCTACCAAGTTTTAGTTTTACTTCATTTCTTATTATTTTTGTTACAGCTCCTTCCAAAATGCTCTTCAAGACGATTTATTTGAGGCATTAGATGAGCAAGCAAGAATTGATGGAGTTTTACCACCACATTTATCAGTGAAAAGTATTATGCACACTTGGACTTTAAAAAGAGGTTATCCTGTAGTTCGTGTTTCTCAAGAAGGTCCATTTACTATTGCTATTCGTCAAGAGCCAGTAAACATTCGAGAAGTACCAAGTGGTTCAAACTATACTTATGACAATGAAGAGCCAAGAGGACTATGGACAATTCCTATTACAATAGCTACAGCTAGAAGTCCAATTAGTAGTTCAAAGCCGGCTATTTGGCTAGAGAAACATGTTGCTAGAATGAGTTTTGAGATTGATACGAGTCACTGGGTAGTTTTTAATGCTGGTGCAACAGGTTAGTTCAAATAACATTAAGATTACAAAGTAAAGCTTTTGGTTACATAATGCTTTCATTCTATAGGATACTACAGAGTAGTCTATGATGGGCACTTTAGAAAATTGTTAGTGGGGCAGTTTGAGACAGATCATAAAGTTTTTAGTGCAGAGACCAGAAGTCAGATTTTGGATGATCAATTTTCATTAGCATATGAAGACGGCTACGGAAGAATTCAGGATGCTACTTGAGTTTACAAAATATTTGAGGAAAGAAGTAGATGAGTTGGTTTGGGCTCCTGTATTTTATCATTTAAGGAAACCTTATGTAATGTTTGCTGAACATGAGGAAGCAATTGGTCTAATTAAAGTAAGTAATACAATAATATAAATATGGCATAAGTAAATAGATTAAAACTGCACTAAAAACACCATTTTAAAATTACGCATTATGCTATGTAATAAGGAGCCATTAATTACATGATATTTTATTTCTTCCTCAGAAATATATGATACCCAGAATCCACAGTGCAATTTCTCGTGGAGTGGGTTTTGAACAACAGAAATATGAAAAAGGAGCTTCTGTGATTTTCAGAGCACAATTATTAGATTGGTCTTGTTCTATGAAACTGGATGCCTGTGTTGACTATGCTAATCGTCTCTACTCTCATTGGCTTCAAAGTCTTGAAACTGGAAGAGCTAATCTGTAAGATTGTATAATTGACTAATTATATTGTAGAAGTCAAAAAATTAATTGAAGAATTGTCTTATATATTTAGAATTCCAAATGATTTACGTGCAGTTGTTTACTGTACAGCTGTAAGTAGCAGAGGAAACGAAGCTTTTGAGTTAATTTACATGAAATATAAAGAAGCAAAGTCATATGATAAGTTCAAAGGTGTTTACAGAAATGCACTTGGTTGTGTTACAGAACCAGATCAAATTAACAGGTAATGAAATAAAAAAGTAGCATCAGAAAATTTCTTATAATATTTGGTTGTTATTTAACAGACTTCTTGAGGACTCATTAAATCCTAAATCGGGTATTGCAAAAGTTGATGTGGTTCCCTTTGGACAAATGTTGATGTCAAATCCTAAAAGTAGACACATAGCATTGGACTTTATGGAGAATAACTTTGCTGACATTTTGGCAATAGCTCCTGACTATTTCTCAAAAGTTCTTGCAACAGCTAGCTCATATCTTAATACTCAGAAACAACTTGAGAAGGTAAGCTATAATAACAATGTTATAAAATTGCGTCTCACTTGTATTGACTTTGTGTTCAAACTATACTTTGATGTTGTATGTTTGCTGACTTTCTATTTTCTTTAGATCAAAGGATTTTACAATGAACACTCTACTGAACTTCAAGGAGCAAAATTTCCTTTACAACCAATTGTAGCCAGTATTGAGACAAATATTAAGTGGATGTCAAAGAATTATGAGCCAATGAAGCAATGGTTTGCAGCTAATGTGTAGTGATTACATACATATTGTTTGTTATCACGTTATTTTTCTCATGTTGTCATTTGATTATTAGACTTCTACATTTATATTGTACGTTGACATTTCATTTTTCAATAGTTAACTAATTTGATTGTGTTCTATAGTAAATACATATATTACGTATGCTCTAGTTGTTTTTATGTAGAAAATTGCTTTTACTATTTTGAATAAATACAATAATTTGCATTGTTTGTCCTTGGTACACAAATGCTTTACTGATGATTATTCATTATATAATATCGATATACATTTATATGCGTAAATATATGATCGCTTCAGTACTATAATGGGGTATTGTGAGACAACATAAAAAATTTAGATTTATTATAGACTTTCAACTGTGAAAACTTAAACCTTCCGAGGAATATTTGCATTATATGTGGGTCATCTAAATTTTTCATGAGTATAGCAAATAAAGTAGATAAGATATTGATATAATCTAAAAATGTAGCCGTGCATTATTGCATACATTTGCAACTTTAGTAGCTAACAAGAAGTTTAAAATGAATCTTCTCAACTCAATATTTCTGTTGTACATTAGATTTCAAATTGAGCCGAGTTATTGTCACAGACGCTTATGTTCAATTAGTGAAGTTCCAACAACAACGACAGAAGCAGTCACTACTACAACTCTTTACCCACCAGTATGCAATTCGGAACTTTTGACTCCATTACATCGCTACTATAATGGCATAATTAAAGACCATTTTTACACTACAGATTGGTCAGAGCTTGGAAGTAAGCACACAAAATAATTCTCTTACATAATCCTATAAAAAAACTTGAATGCCTAGACGGCTTAAGTGGATGGACATATGAAGGAATCACTGGCAAAATTTACTCTGTGAAATCCAAGACGCTGTACCTTTACACCGTTATTGAAACCATGCTATTGGAAATCATTTCTACACTTGGAATTGGAACAAACTAGCTGGTGGTTCGAATGGCTACTTTTATGAAGACGTTCAAGGCTACATTTTATTATATCAGAAACCGGGCACTATTCCTTTATACAGATATTATAGCGCTAAAGATAAAGATCACTTTTATACTACAAATTGGATCGAGCTTGAGTCAGGACGCTTGGGTTATACTTATGAAGGTGTCATAGGATTCATTTGTCCACAATAAACGATAATAATAAAAAGCAATCATAAAAAAATCTGTATAACACTTTTATTTACATACATGACTCATTTTTCTTTTGCATTTACTTTCTAATCTCTCTTTTTATTTTTACTCACTCGACTCCACAATGTGGAAATACATAGTGCTCCTGTCTCTAATCTCTCCAGGATTTTCCAATAAAGTAACTTATACAGCCATTTCCCCTAAAGTAATTTCACCAAATTCTCAATATAACATTTCAATCGAAATCGAAAATGGAAATCCATCAATAGTGTGTACAACAATAATCACCAACAATAAAGATATCAGTTACTCCTCACAAGAAGAGCAAGTTCATCAAAACTCACCAACAACAATTAGTACAGATATCGAATCTTTACCACAAGGACACTACACATTATCACTCAAATGTCGTCAACTCAACTCTGGTGACTCATCTCCACTAATTGTAAATGACTCAACAACAATTTTTGCTGATCGCAAAGAACGCTCTGTTCTTCTTCAATCAGATAAGCCAATTTATAAACCAAAGGAAACAGTTCAATTCCGCCTGATAGTACTCAACAGAGAATTTCGTCCTTTTACAACAAATCAAAATGCTACCATTACAATTTATGATCCACAAAGAAATGTTATTAAAGCTTGGAAAAATACATCAGTCTCATCATCAAATTATGGATTGTGGTCATCTGCTCTACAATTATCAGAAGAGCCAAATCTAGGTGATTGGTCAATTGAAGCTGAATGTGGTGAAGAAAAAGATTATTTGTATTTCACTGTTGCTCAGTATACTCTACCAAAATTTAAGGTTGATGTTAAACTACCACCATTTATTACTTATAATGACTCACGAGTAGTTGTTGAAGTGAAAGCTGATTATACTTATGGTAAACCAATGAGTGGTGATTGTGTTGTGACTCTAGAGCCAGAATATGTTTACTTTCCAATTTATTATTATGATCGCTATGATAGTAATGGAAAAATCATGAGCCATCAACCAAATCGACAGAAAATTACTAAAACCAAAGAATTAAAAGATGGCTCAGCTATTTTTGAATTTGATATTGCAAGAGAGTCTGACATGCTAATGAATCAAGACTATCGCTATTTTTATGAAAAGAAATTTAAAGTCATTGCAACAGTAACAGATCCAATTACAAGTCGTGAGCAAAATACTACAGGAATGGTGACAATGTATAAAGAAGCTTATAAAGTTGAAAGAGTACAAGATGGACCAAATTCATATTCTTCCAATATGTATAAACCTGGGCTTCCTTTTACTATGAAATTTAGTATAAAAACTCAAGATGGGAAACCTGTACAAGACTCAAATCCACACGCATTTATAATCAAGCATGGCTTTACTACTAATGAAGATGAGTCAATAATTAAAAAACCTATACCAGCAAATGGAATTGTTAGTGTGACATTTGACACTTCTATTACAACAGTAGATTACATTCAAGTCAATCAGATTTTTGTCAGCTATAAAAATTTGAACCAAACTTTCTACATTAATAAAGCTTCTTCAGATAGTAAAACATATTTAGAAACAACTATTCTTGATGATGAAAAAGAACAGAGTAACAATCATGTCAAAGTAAATGTGAGATCTACCAAGAAATTCACATGGTTGAAAATCCTTATTTTTGCTCGTGGACGTATTTTACTTCATGAGAGATTTGGAATGGATCCACCTGGGAAAGATTTTACTACAGAGCTTGAAGTTCAAAA
>VCNE01002040.1:0-11001 GCA_009869805.1 Oncopodura yosiiana
AACCAACTTCAACACAGGCTGTAAAACAAACGAGAGATATAGATAGAGAGAAGTTAAGAGGAAGAAAATCAAAACATTTCATCTTTACAAAGTCGCCCAAAGAGCAATAAGATAATATTTTTTATCTTGTGCCACTAAATTCTAAAAACTACCCTAACACTTCAACGTGGCCAGAGAATAACTAAACCAACACTTCAAGGGAAGAATGACAAAGTACTAGAGTCAAACTTTGTTACATATTATATGATAAAGCATCTTTCTCTCTCTACGAGTTTTGTCTCTAGAGAGAAATCAACCCTTTTCCACTCTCTCTGAAGAAGATGAGACATACACACAAGTATCAAATTTCTTCAGATATGGAATTTCACAAGGGGAGGAAGAAATATATAACGGATAGCAAAAGTAAAAGTCTTGGTTAAAAACCTTACCTCGAGAATAAAGGTGGAAATAATCATTTGGTGTAGCATATTGTACATCATACTCAATATCTGATTTGTTCAAAAGTTGACGACTCTTCAAAGATTCAACAGATAGTCTAAAGGCTTCATGGACATCTTGATTTTTCTCCAGAAATACACTGCCTACATAAGAAACACAAGACAAAAAAAGAAAAGAAAACGTGTTCATTATTATTAGTTCACAATATGTTTCCAGCTTGTCCCTGTTTTCTTACTATAGAAATTATTGTGCACTGTACAAATAGTCATAAAGTGTTTGTCGTCTTTACTTTTTATACTCTTGTACTGACTTTGACTCTCTCTTAAAGTAAAACAACAAAAGCTTTACGAGGCAGCTTCTTAAAAATAAAAACAAGCATTGTATTATTATTATTGCCTTAAGAGAGTACTTCAAATTGAGGAACGCTAGTTATATTATTATGTAAGATGCTTGAAAATTTTAAAAAACATATGTCGTAAGTTGATGAGAGTTACAAAAAGGAATGTTTTTTTTACAGCCACCAATTAAAATTATTTAAATAACGGGCAATTAACCCTTTTGCTTTTGTTATGCAATTCAGTAGCAACTAGAAGAACAGGATCAGCCGAAAAAAGTAGCTAATTGCTCTGTGTTACAAAGTGCATGACTAATTTAATGGTTTAACTGCTCAACAGTAATTTTATGCTGGTATTAAAGGCTACAGAATGGACATAATAACAACAAACAAGAGAATTCTTTCTTCTCTTGTATATTGAAATAGAAAGAAGACTTGTTCTGGAAGATGAACGCTTATGAGTTTTCTTCTGACATAAAATGACTAGAATACAAGCCCTCCTACTTGAATATTAACTGACTCTCTCTTGAACCTTTCAAGTCGTAGACTTATTTTTGAGTACCAGTCAAATGCGACTTTCTTTCGATTCCCACAATTTGCATTTTGCATAATTAGTCAACATCGAAATAGTTTTGCTCACCTGCACTCTCTCACGTACATCTCTTTACAATTTGTCTACACTACACTCCAAAAGAGTCATTAGTAGAGAAAAGCGTTAAAAAATTTACACTTGACATACGGCCCGTAAAGTCACACTAAATAACTCGACATCACTACTGTAAAATACATGGCCAAAAATAGCATTTTCTTTTCTCTTATTACTTCCAACGAAGACTTGAAAGTTTTTAAAAGTTGTTGTTGGTATTTCTTTTCTTGCTATTTGTGGGGGTGAGACATTACTACATGCAGTTTTAGTATGTAGTTGTGTCGTTGTTAGACAAGTTTCTCACTATTGCAACTGCCAAACCATAAATTATATTGTTTTTTCTCTCTCTCTTTGCTCTAGGGGTGAGACATTACTACATGCAGTTTTAGTATGTAGTTGTGTCGTTGTTAGACAAGTTTCTCACTATTGCAACTGCCAAACCATAAATTATATTGTTTTTTTTCTCTCTCTTTGCTCTCCAGTATTTCTTTTCCTACTTCATTGCATCTAATGCATACACAGCATCTTGACTTTTTATTGTCCTTATAAAGCAAAGTCAGAAAGTGCTCACGCAATCCCAGATGAGAGTTTTAAAGAGGAGGATGAAACTGTAACTCTTCTTCTACATTTGTAGATGGATTGATACAGAAGATTCTCTCAGTTTTGTTGAAGATGCAACTGAGCATTAAGCATGAAAGTTTTAAAAGGAAGAGAGTTTTGAAAGTTTAAAGATGTAACGCTATGTAATTTAGCTTAAGAAATGTTTCACTAATAGGCTTAAGCATAAAAATAACTTTTGAGTTATGTTTTCTATACATTTTATTATGCATTTTAACATGACTTGAAAGAGTACAGTTGTGGTGCAGTTAAAAATCATAATTATACGCATAAGAGGCAAAAGGACTTGTAATAATGACATCCTTAACTAGAGAGAGAAGAGAGAGTTTTTTTACAGTGACAACTGCAACTCTTTAATCAATCAACTGCCGCTATTATATTCAAGAGTTAATATAAATATACTAATCAAATAAGCGATTGATTCCAGATAGCTCATTATAGGGCCTTTTATATTCTATCAGTGCTATCAGATAAAAATGATGTCTTAATTCACTTCATCCTATGATACTAGCTAATAAATACATCGTATTATTTACTTATTGAATACAAATGTATTATTATGTTGTATCAGAGTCTAGTCAAGGAAGATAATCTTGTGAGGAATTTTTTCGCCAGGAGAGATGACCAGCAGGAGATTCATAGTACGTGGGTGTCAAGTAGTCACATTATATGTGTGAATAATGTAATGAATGGCTTATTCGGATACTTATTCAAATTCAAACACACAGATCAAAAACTTATATTAGAAGAATGAATAAAAAATCTCTACAGAAAGCGCATAAAGTATAAAGAGACAGGAGAAAAGAAAAAACTTGAAAGTCAGTATGTTCCATAATGATAATAGTAAAGATGAAGCTCCAGTGTGATATGAGTCCAGACGAGACTTTCAGACAATTTAAGATTTTTTTAAGCTTTATATACATTTCTACTTTTCTTACTTCTTCTTATATTACTAATGGAACAAAGATAAGAGTGGAATTTAAATGGTACTGACACTTTTTTCTTCAAATGAGTTATGTATTCTTGTTGCTTAAATAGTACGTGTAATAGTTTAAAAGAGAAGAGAAAACTACGACTTTATTAGGTAATGTAAATCATTACAAGAGAGTAATTGAATTTTTGCAGTGTGAAATGAACTTGAGCAAAAGATGTATATACAACTTTTACTTTCATGTATGATATATATTAGAGTCACTTCGAAAAGCTCCATTAGCAAATACTTGGTGGTTTTAAGAGTGATAAGACTAAGTGTCTTCCAAGTATTTTCTTACTTAAACCACTTCCGACACTTATCATTATCTGATACACAACATTGAACTTGAAACTACAGAAGAATTATTACAGTGCAAGAGTAAACGGAAAAACATAGCGTACACACATATATACATATAGCAAGTTACAACTAACTAAAAAACTGACCTCCATTTAGTTTATCAGTAGTACATTTTCTTTTTTCACTTTTCCTTTCACATAAAATGAGTGAGTTACTTTGTCGAGATGCAACTGTTGGCTCGACTCGTGTCTCAATTCTCACTGGAGACTAAATTTTCTCAAAACTCGGATTCGCTGTCGCATGAATTTTGCACGAATAGCTGCGAAAAGAGCAAAATAAAAACTACACGACGTTCAGGTCTGACAATATCCCAGATTAGAGATNAGAGTAATTTATTGCAGATCTACAGCGATGATGAAGTCTATATATTAAATTTACATACAGTTTTTCTCTTTCAGTAGCAAGAAAATTACAATGAATCTTCTCATACAAGTCGTACATTATACTCAGTAGTATATATTATGTTACTGGACAGATTCAAGTTCAGTTTGTAATTTTTACAAACATTAAATGTAATTGCTCCACGTGTAAAAGTTTGTATTTTATGCTATGTTATCTACTTCTATCGTTCAGCATTTCATACACTTCCAAAAATGTCTCAATTAAAATCCAAGAAGAAAAGAGAACCCATCTATATTTACTATAAAAATGTTTCGACAGTAAACTTTAATTTCTTGAACGGCATTGAAGTAGTAGAATATTTCATCATTAAAAAACAATAAATAGCGCACTAAACGCACTACATAATGATATAAAAATCTATAGAAATTAATGAATCCAGACAGGTGTAATAAAAAGTAGTAGCTCTCAGTCTCTCTGGATTGTTGGAAGTCTATTCAAAGCTCATTTGAGACAAGGTGTCAACAGACAACTTGAGTCTTTTTCTTGAATATGCTTCTCGTCTTGGTGTTGTTCAAATGTGTACTCAACTCATTTTCACTTTTCAAATATAGATGAATAAGACAGTCAAGTTCATTTCAAATTTCAATACAACATCAAACATCATGTTTATATACAATAAGAGATATGCTATACAAAGTTACAACACAACACCTGTCAACTATCATTTACATAGTACAGCAATATGTACTCTACACTCGCTGTGAAAGTGAGTATATATTTTTTTACTTTTTTTATAAAACTCATCTCATCTCAGAATATTATATAATAAGAGCTATATAAGACTCTCTGCATTTATAGTGTTGTCTACATTGAAGTAAAACACGCTAATAACTGTTATGCATACGATGTTATGTAGCTCCTACACATCGCTCGTAAGTAAAGCTAAAGTATAAAAAAGATCATTTTCTCTCTGTGTCTTGTTGAGTTGAAGAGCAATTTAAAATTCAAGATCTCACCTTACATTTTTTGCTCTTAAATCTAAAACTTGTAACATAGTTTGCTTAACAGAGTATACACTTGGCTGTTTTATCATTTTCACTGAGGTTGTATTATGGACCATATTTAGGCATAATTTCGTTGTATGCAGATGCACTTTATGTGTATAAAAAACTATCTCTGTTGAACTGTTTTTGGTATGGCACACGAAAAAAGACTTTTGAACCACTCACTAATTATCTAATACAGGTTTTTTGGTATCTCTTTGAATACTGCTATTCTAAAATTCAATGGTCTCATTCATTCGCCATCAAGAAGATTGAAATAAGTACTTTGGAAATGTGGCGTTGTCTAATAAGAGTTTTATGTTAAAATTTTTCAATTGTGGAGTAGTAAAAGTAATGGATTTAGCATGTTGTACTAACAATAACAATGAAAGTCTGTTAGAAAAGAAAATTGACTGATTTATACACGCATGACACAACTGTGTCTAATTAGCTGACGGCGTAATTAACCTTGCTCTTGATTCTCTTATCTCACAAGATAATCATGATGTATTATATATATAGTAACTTGTATATCTTTATAAACTGTAACTATATAGAACAAAATGTGCATTTATAGTTGTGTACATTTTTTGTTACATAGTTCTCAAGTTATACGCACAGATAGCAGAAATATTTTGGCACACAGTCTCATCATATCCCTTTTCACCACTTTACATTTGTGAAATGTCTAAATTCTAATCCATAGAGAGAGAGAGAGAGACAATCTGGCTAAATAAAATGAAAGAGAGAGTGAGTGGTTTGCTCTGTTAACAGTTTGAAGAATCTCAACAGACGAGAGTCAATTTGGCCTCGTTTCAAAAATGACATTAATAGTTATCATCATATCATAAATATTGAAGAAAATCATCATCTCTTGAAACAGAGTAAATAATGTCTCGATGAGTGCTTTGTATTTTGTCATGTCACTCATAATTTCTATAATTGTAATAAGTGATATATGTTACATAGAACAAGATAAAGACGAGGCAAAGTGAGATTTCCAATTATGTAACACGTGTGTGAGTTAGTTTTATCAATATAAGCAACACCTTTGCTTTTTAGCTTTTAATTTTTTGTCAACATAAACTCTAAAGTTTTGAAGGCTACTTGATACTCGTCCAAAACGGTGAAAGCAAAAAGAGAAATGACACAAAATATTTATGTGCACAAAGTATACACACCAAAATGCATTTAAAGTTTAAAAGGTACATGAGTAAAGTGTTGCTACTGATGGTTTATTTTTTATTAAAAGAAGGAACATGCCGACATTGCATTGCAGTATTGGTATATTTTCTATTTATTTTGGCACGTTATAATAATGTTATTGGTATTTTTCCTTATCACTGTGACAGACTTACGACTGATATAAACACAAAACATAGTGACTTTTTCTGTTAGTCATTCTCAGTCACTAACTCAGTTTAGTAAATATGACAATAAGACTATGTGACATGTGTATGCACTTTTACATTTAGCTGTTATATAGAAAAAATTACAAACTATTCTATTTAGTGTTTGCTTACTACTTACCAACTCTAACTGACGGAGGAAGACACTCCACATGTTGAAGAGATAAGACACAAACCAATGCAAACACAATGACACATTCCATTGTAAATCTGAACACAAGCTTCTTGTCTTTCCTTCTGTTTGTTGTTTGCATGCTTAATTTTCTGCTATTTTTTCAAATAGCAGCAATACGCAAGTTAAAATCCAGTCTTGATACACCAATTATGTTGATATAAAAATCTGAGTATTACGCACTTATTACACTCGGGTAAAAATCCGGAAGAAAGTGTAGAGACACTTTACAAAATATTTTATTACACTCTTAAGACAGCAGTAGCAGCTGTACTACTTTTCAAAAAGAGCTTTAGAGCTAAACCGCAAAATGAGGATGAGTTTATTGTTATGAGTGTCGTAAATTAAAATTTTGCATTCAAAATTCCACTTATTACATTTACGACAAGTTGTAAATCCATTCAGTCGATAAAAAGATGAAATAGTTCACCAGGATATAAAATGCGTAAAAGTGTCACACTGCTAGCAAAATAGTGAATGAGTAGTGATCGTTGAACCCACGATGCGTATTTGTAGAGAAAAACAGGAAACGGTTGTGCTCAAGTGATAGAAAATATTGATAGTGTTCTTTCTGGATGAAGAAAAAGAAACTTTAAGAAGCATGTGTGTTTCTTCCCAAGAGCCTTCTATTCCTAATGAACTTGACTGGAAATGATACACTTATCCTTATACACTCTGTTGTATGTATAAGTAGCTAGTCGTCAACAACAGTTCAAAAATGACTTCTCTCTTCTCTAGCTTTACTTTGGGTTGTGTCTTACAGAAAGAGATGAGAAACATATGAAGAAGAAGATAGAAATTCTCTTCGTCTATCCATGGGGTTCACTTCATTTTTTTCAAAGGGTTTACTATTGAATCTTCTTCTCTCCAGCAGCTTAGAAGAATCTTTATAAAACAGCTAACAAAAAAACTACTTCCACGACTCAGGTTTCCCCTTTAGAGAAGAGAAATTGTCTCCTTATGAGTCTTATTTTGGGCTATGCTGATTTTGTATCTATCATGATATTTAGATTTTAATATTAAAGTGATACTATATAAAAAACGTAAATATGAATTGACCTTTTGAGTTATCAGAAAGGGTTGAAGATATTTGATATCATGTAACGAATGATGACGAAGAAGGATTAGTCATTCATATTTCAAGGTTTGTATATTGATTGGTATATTGAAATTTTTAAAACTCTAACAGTACTTTAGAATTTCTATCGTTTTGTAAGTAGTGTATTGATGGCAACTACGTAACTACAATTATTCAAAAGAAACCACATCTCCAAAAAATGACACAAAACGGCATTGAGGTTTTCATTCTCAAAGTACTCAAAAACTAAAACTCATTTAGTTCGAAATACATTTTTGAAGCAATGTCTGTAATCTGTTACACAATAGAAAAGATATTACTAGATATTCTCAACCTAAAAAGTATAAGTTGAATCTTTAAAAATTGGGTAAGTTGGCTTGAGACCAAAATAACAATGGGATCATTAATGGTATACGTAGCAAGAGAAAAGGAGATGAAGTATAAGGAAATATACGTCAACCACTAGTATCATCAAACTATTGTTCCTTGAGTCGTAAATAGACGGTTAAGAACTAATAGCAGCCATAAGTCTTCCTCGTTACTTCCTTCTAAACTCATCAAGCTCATAAGACTTTTTTTACACTTTACATTTAGAGGATTTAATGTTTTCTCATCTCTTACAACAGCATTCAGATTTTCTTTCATTACTATCACCAACTTCTTTTTTCTTCTCTTAAGTCTTTGTAAGCATGCAGTGATGTAAAGATTTTTGTCCACTTGTCATTTTGTGGTATACTAGCAATTTTCCAAAACAATATTCTGTGAGCTTCTTTGCATATTGATTAGCTAAAGTCAACATTTCATTTATGGTGAAACTATTCAATTTGAGAACCACAGACTTTTATTTATTAAATGTTTTTGCCGGTGATGTTATCTTTCATTTTAAAGTGCTTCAAAAGCTCACCTATTGACATGGAACATGACTCTCATTTTCTTTCAGTTGGTAAGCCACCACAAAACATCACGTAGCTTGTCAAAAATCCGGTTTTTTGAGTTGATCAGATATCCATTTGCATATTGAATTGAGTGTTGGAAAACAAAAGGCTAGTGGGAGTTTTATGACTGCAACTGAATGGAAATGAATGAAAAATACCAAACCATCATAATGCTTACGCATTTTTACAAACGCCTGGAACATGAAACCATGTCACTTATTTCACACCTACGCTTTTTAGTTCAAATGATGATAACTCAGGAAATTGTGAATGAAAATATTACTACTACTACCACTGCATAGTATATTTTAGACAAATTATGCCGGATACTGAAAGAAATATCCGCAAATCTTATTTGATATAGGTCATATCAAAATATACACGTGTGCAAAAGTAGGAGTAAAAAGCTTTTAGCTCAGCTAGGATTTTTGTAATGATGAATGATGACCAGCACTGTAGAGCTTACAAAGTCAAATAAACTATAATTCTTTAGAGAACGGATTTTTCACGATACAAAAATGATTCATAAACTTCATGAGTAATTGGCACTTCCTTCTTTCAGTACTGGAGCACGTATATAAAAGCTTATTTGCTCTCTTATATCGTGATATTTACATCTCATCTTAGGATTAGAGTAGTTTATAGTATTTGGATCAAAAGTTTGCAAGAGAGACAAGATTTAAGTGCATATCTAAAGCTCATAATATTTCTTTCACCAAATGAATTATATTGCCAGCATGTTTATGATATTATGATTATGTAGCACTTGTTATTACAAAATAGTAAAACAGAGAATATGTATTAAATGAAGTTTGCCAAAAGCCAAAATGATTTTAGACACGTGGCCTCTCACAAAGTCATTTCTGTGTGCTTTATCATTCCATGTATTATATTAAAATGTTGAGTCTCTGATGAAACATAAATTGCAATTATCTTTTGCATATACATACGAGAGAAAGAGAGAAACTTGAAGGAGATTAAATTAAATTTTTTCAGCAACAAGTCAAGAAGGGAAGGGCAAGA
The DNA here is from genome assembly GCA_009869805.1 of Oncopodura yosiiana. Lineage (NCBI taxonomy): Eukaryota > Metazoa > Arthropoda > Collembola > Entomobryomorpha > Oncopoduridae > Oncopodura > Oncopodura yosiiana. The sequence goes on from VCNE01002040.1 coordinate 9,372, forward strand.
AACTTGAGTTTCATCACCATTTAATAGAGTCAAGATTATGTAAAGTAGGTATTAGAGAAGCAAGGCTTATGTGCATGTAATCAAAATGTATGGTGACTATTATGTCAGAAAAATTCCATTTTCCACTTAATACTTTTGTTGTTGATTGGATAATTACGTATGTTTATGAGAATTTGACGTTTGCAACGTGTCCAGTTCAGAATAAACTTTTACTTTTCCCATAGAATGAGTCATGAGTTTCTAAATTGCATTCTATATGCTGGCTTTGCTCTGGTCGTCCAAAAAAAGTTTTAAAAGTAGACAAATAGCATAGTGGTAGTTTCCATCATCATGTTTCTTCTCCTCACAAGTGGAATGCTAATTTGTGAACAAGTCTAGAGAGAAGCTTTAGCTGACAGCCAAATTGTACTATTGTGAAAATACGACTCTGGTCAGTCACGAACTCAAAAAACCTCGACACTACTTTTTCTTTTTCCTGACAGCAGCCCTCTACTTTTTTCAGAGTAATATAACAACAACATATAAACCTACTGAACTAAAGCAAATTACCATATATGTACTGACTGACTGACTTACTCAAAATCTCTCTATAGTAAAAAAAGAAAATGNACATATAAACCTACTGAACTAAAGCAAATTACCATATATGTACTGACTGACTGACTTACTCAAAATCTCTCTATAGTAAAAAAAGAAAATGTAAAGAAAATACATAATAATATAAATGCACTTTGTTTGAGTCTCTCTCGTGAATCTCCTGCTGTAAACATATACTTTTTTGTTCGAGAGTGTAAAAAAAGTTGTGGAAATCAGAAAATAACAAAGTAACTAACTTCACTTAATTTATCCCTGTCATCACCAAAGACGTTAAAAAGTTAAAAGACTCATCTGCTCAATACGTGATTTTTTTACAATTCTCACTTGGTCCAATGCAACTTACTAAATGTAGAAACTGTAGCATGTGCATTTTATCTGCACTAAAAACCACTAATAATAATATAAACGGCCGTAAACACGTTTGTAATAGAATTCTTATCTTCTTCAAAATAGCATCATGTCGAAATGTGTAAATTTTCAAGAGTTTTTAACCACAAGCAATTGCAATTTAAAGAGTTGTTTTATGGTAGGAAAGCTATAATGGGAAATATGTACTGCTACGTCTTAAAATGGAAATAAAACACGGCTCATCTCTCCCAGAAGAAGAAGAAAAAATGACTACTCCCAATTTACATACATAGAGATCTATGACCTTTTGAGATATTCAAGGGAGAATATTATATTTGATCATCAAAACATCTGACTCAACTCAATTTTATGAGGCATAAAAATTCATTCGACCCTATTGCGTGCTTCTCTTATCTTTTTTTAAGTTTATTATATATTAGTTACGTGAGTTCTTATTGATATACAACGTTATATACTGCCAAGACGTTTGAAGTAAATTAGCATTTAAGCTTCACTAGCTTGTTTATTTTTAAGGTCAAGACTAAAACGAAATATGTCCAGAAGAGAAAAACGTATTCAATAACTTGTATCATGTCTCATACAAGTTTACAAATTATATATGAACAAAAAGTACAAATGAGACTTTTTTCCTAATAAAATTTGACACAGAGTGAGTTACACTCTC
>VCNE01002043.1:0-24063 GCA_009869805.1 Oncopodura yosiiana
CAGACTCAGAAAGTTGACTCTCTCTCTGTTGTGTCGGGCGGCACTCACACAGTAATACGTAATGGTCATAATAATAATAATAAGGCATGATGATATCGCTCATAAAGCATATAAAAGCGTACTATATGTGAACTATAAATGTGAGTCTGATGATGATACTTGTTGCACGAAGCAAATAAAATAAAAAAAAAGACTAGTTCAAACACTAGGAACCATTTACATAGTTTTAGTGTGCAAAAGTGGTAGATTTCTGCAACAGAGTAACGCGGTTATTTATATTTTATATTACCTTGTGATCTTCATCTTAGCTACTCATCTTTTTTTTCTTCTATGACTCAACTTCTCAAAGTAGAGACCGACAATTTAGTGAGTTCTCTCTCATAAAAAAATCACATAAGGGTCAATTGTAGCTAGAAGCACCAACATGTCAAGTGGATTTGATAGAAAAGATATTTATGGGATAATTTCCTTACTCTGTGTGTGTCCTCTGCATTCAATATTTTCTCTAGCAGAGAAATTGTTTCTAATGCAAATTTTTTTATATTTGTAATTTGCTCTTTAAAAAAGATCGCATGGGAGCCTTTTTAAAAAGGTGTGGTAGCTAATATAACATTTGACCAATAATATTCATATAGTTCATTTTAAATTACATCATTTTTTAAGCACTATAAACAATTAGCATAACGACAAGAGTTATACTCTATAATACATGTCACTCAAAAAGTTTTCATGCAAAAGAGATGAGAAAAAAGAGTCAAGCTGAGAGAACTCATGAAAATATATGGTACGTCAATCTCCTTGAATGTGACATGAAACGATGAATGTAATATTTGTAACTTTGCATATAGATTTTCTGTGTATAATACTTTTTTCTCTGTTTATGTCTTCTATACATTTTATTTTCTGTAGCTGCTGTGGCTCATTTGCAATTAGTTAGTGCGACTACAGTAATAATTTTGCAGGAGGAAAAAATTTCATATTCTCTACATAAAATCTAGTTTGCATATTCTAATAGGCTTCTCTGCATGTATTTATTATGCGCATGTAGTATATAAAGAGTAAGAAAAAACATTTTAATAAAAACTCTTCTGCTGCCACTTGCCATTTTGCTAAACTTTTTTCATAGTTATATTGTTCAGTGCTTGTAAATCTCTCACTATAAATAATGTAAAGGACAAGACAACAGAATAGGTTAGCATAATAATCTGTTTGTTGCTGATGATTTGATTTGATTTACCAAAGCATCTTAAACAGTGAAGAGATGTACTTGTATATCTACATGAGACACACAGACATTGTACATAATATGAAATGTCTTGTAGTATAGTTGAGAGTCGCATAGTTGAAAAAGAATTATGTGACAGTCTCATAATTGTATTGGACATCCTTCACTATTCACTACTTATACATAGATACATACAGCATCAAAGAGAATGTGAGAATATTTTTGAGTATGTAATAATAAATTTTTTTCCTCACAAGATATAATACAATAACTTTTTATATACCCTTCACTTATATATATATATATATTCTCAATTGAATAGTTTTGTTTCGAAAAATTACTGTATATTTTTCTATTACTTTTATCAGCTACTGTCATATTTACAATTTTTTAGATTACACTTTTTCTCTTTCTCATATGTCACATTGCCAAAAAAGGGTGTGTGAATAAGTTTAGAGAGGATAAAATTACAAGAATTTTATTTGACACTTAATGTGACGACCATCTATGATACGAAGAATTGCATTTAAATTTGGAATTTGAAATGTACAAAAAAATTAAAATGTATACAATTTAGATATAGATACTCTTACAACATAACACGTAGGTCAAATGGAATCTTTTAATTTGAAATTCATGAGTCTTGTTGTCTATGTCTGCTATCTTGAAAATGAATCACTACAAACTCACTATTATTCATGCTAAATGTTTTGTCATTTTATGCTCTGTTGCATTCGAGACTCATTGAAGACATTTTAGGCAAGAACTATGTATGTAATGTACACAACATTACGATTAAATAGTGAATCACTCTGTAAAAATGAGTAGTTAAAAAAATCTACTTCTTCTTCAACTATTATTCGTCACTCATGGAATTTTATGTTAAAAACTAAATAAATTCCCCAAATGTTTCCCACGCCAATTCCTTATTCACATATTAAGTTAGCAACATTAGCAAGAAGAATTTCTTAGTAAAAAGAGAAATATATATATACGAAAGAGATAACAAACATTGAAATAATTGAAGTATATAAAAACGCAACAGGTGATATCAACTAGTACCTAATGAATTGCATGGTGGCAATCTCTTGTTGAATGGTCTCTGTCTGTTTCTTCTGATGATAATAGTCTTCACATTTGCATTTGTGTACGTGACATAGTACATTTACAATCATCATCAGTTTAGTGTTGATACTACTTGATGGACTCTTTGCATTGCAACAACCAGCATGAAAACCAGAGGATGATGTGACCTTTGATTGTAATTATGCAGAGCAAAGAGGTGTTTTCAAACCTTTAATTCTTCTCTTCTCTCTCTATCTTCTCTAGTCTTTTAATCTTAACGTTAACGATAATGACACTTAAGTTGGAATAGAAGACTTTTTTATAATTATTCTTTCAATATACTATATAGCCAACATGCAAAGAAGAAGAAGATGTATATTATAACAAATAAAATTGACGATTGAGCTATGTACAAGTCGTCCAACAGAGATGTAGACTATTTGTAAGAAATGAAGTTTTAAAATTTAATGATGTTGTTGAATATATATACATACATATACTCAGGCCATTGTCCGTTTGTATGTTGTCCACTTGGTAAAGAGAGATATTAGCTCACTGATAAACTTTTTCAGTTACACCTGGCTATAAACTAGATAGTCGTGCAATTCTAATTCTCTCTCTCTCTTTCTACTATACTATAGTGTAAATTTTTATGATTTTATTTAAATTTTTCCAATATCAAAAGTCACAGCAAGCTACTACTCCTTACTTGCTTGTTCATTTAAGTGATCTCTTTTGATGACTTTGATACATGCAAGTCATAGAGTATAGAAGAAAACAACACTTGAAAGTAATAACAAGGTTTAGTATATGCATATATACTCTGAGAGAGTAGTAAAGTAGACACATTATTATTTTTATGATGCTTAGCAAAGCTTACATGAAATTAGCATGTGGAAATACTTATATAGAGTAGCCAAAGTATTTAGTAGTGAAGAAGAAAGAAGAAGTAGAAAACTTGCTATTAAAAAAGTTTAGTTTAGTTAGTAATAATCATAATGTTACAACTTACAACCAAGAGTTTTTAAGTACATGAGCATTTGCATGATGATGATTTTGATCGCGACTCAATTTTCAACTACAGAAAAATGTAATATCAAAAGAAGACATTTGGACATAAGAGAGAAAAAAACATCATCAAGATGCTACACCTCTTTATAGTCATCACAAAATAAAATGAGACTTGTATATATGTACATAAGATGCAAATAAGCTTCAAGAAAACCAATTTGAATCAGATTACTATTAAAGTAAGTCAGTGTGAGTATATAAATGTAAAAGCTTAGGGCTAAAAAAGAGAATGAAATTATGTAGCAAGTCAAAAGGCTACTAGTGAGCAATGGTAATGGCGAAAAAATTTTCTCTTCAAACTAAATCAAGACGGATCAAACTTGTAGTAGTAATTGTGTACAAGTGTAATGTATGCATGTGTATCAAAGTATTAAATGAAAATGAGGTTATACACATTTTACACCTTCAAGGCACAATGCTGATGATTTTTGAATACATAACACATGCAGAGAGGAAGCTAGAGAGAAGCATATGTCTTCAACTAAAAGTGTTGTATGTATAGTTGAGCTATATAATGACGACTAAAAATGTGTAGCCTGAGCAATTTATGGACTATCTTGTCGTAAATGTAGCAAAGTCACACAATATGTACTAACGTATAAAGAATAGAAAGATAACAGCTAACACCTAGCAGGACTGTCAAAGAGAGAGAGAGAGAGATACTAGGCTATGATATGGGCAATGTCCAAAAAAGTTTACAAGTACCATCAATGCCAATGGTGGACGAAGAATAAAGTTAGTTAAAGTTCAACGACTTTATTACATTCACACACAAAACAGATATAAAGATGATGATGATGCTCTTTTTTCACACTCACACACGTTTTGACTTTTTGGTCAAACTCTCATCTAAAGTTGTCAGTTTCAGTAGCAGCAGATGCCCAATTGAACTGAAAAAAGTATTTGACTTTTTTGAAACATCTCTCTTGTTCCGTTGTCATTTCTTCTTCTTCCTTTTCTCTATCTTTTATCTTTACTTTACAACAACCTACTTACTAACTTGTCATTTCTACTCTGGACTGAATCTTGTATTTGTAATGATGCTGGATTTTGTACTTAACCTCACATGAGACATGAGAATTTGACTCTTCTTACTTTGTAGTGTGGTTCATTATTTGGTGTTTTTCAAAAGATAACAGTAGTAATAGTTATAAGAAGAAAAAATGTGATTTTTTTTGCACGCAAATAATCTTCATCTGCCTCTAAGGTGGGATAAGACAAAGTTTTTCTCATATATATTCCTCAGTTGGTTTCAACCACGCCCGATAATGATATCATATTCTCTCAATCTCTATATAAGAGAGATGAGATGACCCAGCCAAAAGAGAGAAAATTTATGAAAATATCACGTCTTTTTTAGGCTAGAGAGTTGATGCAAATGTCAGAGAGTAGCATAACATAAGCAAAGTGAGCAAATTGAGAATTTCACACAGACTTCAAAACTTTTTTAAGAATAAGTAATGTACAGGAGCTACATACATATATTACTCTGTTATATTTATGACGTGATATGTTACATATGAAAAAACAGAGTTGCTGCAAATAATCTTGTATTATAATCTTACATGACAAGATTTTGAACTTTGAATAATCTCTTCTACTTGCTCTTCTTCTTCTGCGCTTTTTCTCTTCTCTCAAATTAAAAGGCTGACAAAAGCTGATTCATTTTTCTTCGTTTCGATCACATTTTTCACTCATAGCTCTTTTTCTGAATAACCTTATTACATTGCAATTTAATGATAGGCTGTAGTCTCACTATTTATTATAAAATACATAGTATAAGAAACATGTACAAAGTTTTTATCCTTTTTTCATACTTGTTCTTACATACTTTTTGATGCTTACTCACACACACAACAGCAAACTCTTCTCATCTCTTCATCTTTTCACATGTACTAACTCTACTTCTTTCCTCCTGCTTAAAAATGTATCGATCTTATATGAGCTTGGCTACTACATCTCTCAAAGATTAGAATTGACAGGAGAGAGAGAGAGAACCTTTGATTGATTAGTAGTTTAGGTTTTATAGTCGTTGTGTTCAAAGTAGCTCTACTGTGCCAACTAATTGTGTAGGAAGTGCACATGGAAAAATTCTACAAGAGTATAACTATAATCCTTTATAATAATATAGTGAGACAATCTACATTATAAAAGATCATTGAAGAATATATATATATCGCTTTTATATATTATGTGGTGGTCAATGAATGAAGAATGCTTTTGTACTACAAGGACCATAAATCTTGTATCGAAAAGTCACATTCAACATTTTAACATTGTCGTAATTCGTTGTGTAGTCATTCTCTAGTGTGAGACTAGCACTATATACTCACCAAATAATCTTTTCTGCTAACAATCTTCGTTGTACATAAAATGTTCAAGAGGATAATATATGTACTAATCTGTACAGAAATCTGTGCACAGAAAAAAAGAGAAAAATGTTCTTTAAATCTAATAAGCAAAAAGACAGCAGGTAGTAGTAGTAGTAGTTTGTTATTAAATTGGTTAGACGGCATTTACATTGTATATTGAATTATAAGTAGATATATAGTCTTTTATATTAAGATTATAATAATAATGACCTATTCTTTTAGAAAATATATAGTAATGTGTATCACCCATCATTAATTTTCACGTAATTGATTGTGCTCTCTCTCTCGTCATGTAATCCGTCATTGGCTAATGAAAATTGGTGAGACTATTATAATGCTCTTTTGAAAAATGCCGCGCGCTCAAACAAACTTAAGCTTCTTTCTTTGTTCTCAGCTCTCAGCCAATCAGAGAGCTCAGTTCGAGAATTTTGCTTGATGGTTCAGTACACTGTAGCTTTTTATGTACAAGAGTACAAAATACAAATACATAAAAGCTCGTCACAAAAATTTAGTTTTATAATCCGACAGACACTTTAAGCATTAAAGGATGTTAGTAGACAGAAAAAAATCAATTCTTTTTTCACTATGTAGCTGTGAAGTGAAAAGTCATAAAGATTCTCTTGGACTTCTAGATTCTTCTTCAGGTGAGTTGTTTGTACTAAGAAATAATGTAGTATGTATTATTATTAGCTTGTGTGTGAATGTGAATTGGGATTTTTGTGTTAAAATACCTAGCCAAGGTTACTTTATAGGTGATGTTCTAAGTTGATAAGTATTGTATACGTATATATAATATTGTTATTACGTCAATGCTTCTAAGACTTTAAGTGAATATAGCTTGTTATATATAGTTTAGAAGTTTAAACTGAGGTAGATAGAGTACGGAAGAGAAAAAATAATATGTCCCACAGTCCAATGCTTTAATTCCATTTACTCTTCTCTCTGACCAAGCACAAAAATATGAGAGAGCCCAAACAAAATCCAATAATGTAACTTTTAAGAGAAGACTCTAAAAAAGTAAAGGGTTAATATGTTTAGTCATTGCACAAGTTTTTGATCCTAAAATCCATACTAGAGTTCTTTTTCTTCTTCATCCTTCGTGTTATATAATTCTCTCAGAGCTCTCAAACACACAAGAAGAAAAAGTAGTGTGCTGGCTTGCATACGTAATGAGATGTGACTCGAAGAATTTTTTCACTTTTTCGGGCATAAAATCTGTCCTGGTCGTCGTCTATATGCTTATATAATCATTACGGTACGATGATCAGAGGTTTAGAGAAGAGAGAGAGAAGAATTATACTGCTGTTGCTATCTTATCTTATTCCCTATAACTAAAGCGACATATAGAGAGATTTTTGTTGTGACCCTAGATATCTTGTATACTCTATGAGACATAAAATGTCTTTGAACTCCTTTTTGTGTATAGCATAAGTTCAATTCTTCCAGCAGGGGTGAATACATAGAATAGAAGATTTTTTTCTTCAATGGCTACTCTATCTCTATTCTCATAAGGCTTTTGCTTCTGCCCAAATTAGGACAACCAAAAATCGTCTCTTTTCTATAGATGAGCACTTGTCTCTTTTATATATTTTTCTATTCTCTATCTCTTTTACAACTTTTGGTCCAAAGGAACACACACAAGCAACACGTACATACGTAGCAAAGACAAAACACGAACTCATTTATACAATATGTGCAATCTGTGTGTATCAACTTTTGTTATATTGCATGATGTGTAGTAAAGTTGATGTTAAAAGCTCAATCAGTTTTATACTTTTATATACCTACAACTTGTTCCTTTGCTCTAATAGTCTCTCTCTCCACTCTGCAAAATCTCTTCTTTCTCACGGGTTCATTACAAATTCTGCTCAACATTTCACTTCTTCTTCAGCTACTACAATATTCTACATCTGCATGTTATATTCTATGTAAAAAGATAAACCTGCTGAAAAATTCGTAAAAATTCTTGACCAATGAATATATATCATTCATATGATGACAGGCTTACTACTTTAGCAGTTGTTGTTGGTGAGGCAAAATCTATATGTAAATGACTTGTGTGTGTGAGTGAGAGAGAGAGATAATAAGTACAATTGGTTGTTAGATTTCAGAATTACATAAAGAAATAGAGAAAGACCTCCAAGACTCTATTGTATTCTAATGAGTTAGATAGAATTTTTCTAAGCAAATTATCACATAAATATTATTCTTTCACCTTGAATATATCAAATACGTCAACTTTTCAAAATTTGTGAGTAAATAAAAACGGTCCTCATTAAATTCATTATTAATTTGTCTCATTGCTCAGTGAGTAGAAAAGGAAATGTCAAAGAGGGTGGCTTATATAATTTTCCTGTGGCCTCCTATCCAATATCACATCTCAAATCTCAATTTCTTTTTGGGGAAACTTCCTAACTGGATGAGACTTTCTATGTATATGCACTATATCTATTTAACATGACATCACACGTACAATCTTTACTACTACTAAAAAGTGTAGCTCTCATGCTGGTACCTAAACTAAGATTTTTTGTGTCTTTTGGCACTAATAAAACGGATGGAATTATGGAGCATAATATTTTAATATTTTTTTAATAGTAGTCAAAAAGAAAAGACGAATTACTTTGCTTCTCACTATCTTTTATATCTGACATGATACATATTATATATTAGTAGCCCAGTGCTAATTTGTATAGCATGTGTGAAAACCCTTCAATTAGGCTTAGAGTCTGTGGGCGTGACCAAAATGAAAAATAAAATATTGGCAAATTTTGGAAATCAGTTTGAACTGAATTGAACTCTATTATGAATTACTACTACTATCTTATATATACAGTAGTAGTTAGTAGTAATTTCCTACTGATTTTTGCTCACCTCTTATTCTCTTGTCGATGCTATACATCACAGTATTCACAATATATACTCATATCATCGTTCTAAGAGATGTGATGGTCTACACAATGTTAGAATACTAAATAGATTTTTTAGCTAAAGAAAAGTTATAGAGAGAGAGAGGCGTGTTCCAAATATTATCGATATGGTATCTTACATCAAGTGTATGTTGTGTATGTAATAGTAGCCAAATGTTAGGTGACTGCTTGACTTTTAGAGTTAGATAATATGTATGAAGTTTCACATGACAGACGCAGAGAGTATCACAGAAGATACGCATAACAACACGACAAACTTACATATATTGTGGGCAAGGTTTTAAATAGGTGGGAGTTTCCTCCAAGAATTTAGTTCAGCAATCAATAAATTATGTAATGCAATTAAGCGCTTCTTGGCTGATTTGGAATTTGCTCTGCTCTACGCTTGAGGAATTTTCATTGTGTCAAAATGTTTTAGAGTTATGCATACATTATAATAAATAAATGAGAGGAGAGTAACACTAAATAAATCCTAGAGTGCCCCACTTTAGTCACTAAGCAAATGGTAAAAAAATTGCACCTGCATTGGCATCATGAAAAAGAAGAAAATATCGTGAAAGAAGTAAAACGGTGAATGCTCTGTATAAAAAGTGAAGTATAAGTCAGCAGGTGAATTGTATGTAGTAAAGTATCAAAGAGCAAAGTGCATTGTATACAAGAAAATAAATTGCCGCATATTTTTCTCTTTTATTTCACATATTGGTTTGAAGAGATTTAACATGATCTTACAGCATCCTTATAAAGGCATATCCTTACTTTGCACTTTGCTTCTTCTCATTTTTTCTCCTTCCTCAAAAAATATTGCATGCCACATTACCAATAAGATGATGGGAACATTGCTAACGGGAATTTTTTTTGTTATTCTACATGTGTCTACTATATAAGAGTAGTCAATATATGCCAACTAATATGTTATTGCTCTGTGTTTTGCACTTCTTTCTGTCAGTAGGCTAACATTGAAACCGGAACTGCATAACTTTTTTCCTTAGCTCATCAAACATCTTCTCTCTTCTTCTGGATTTCATATAAAGAAAAGAAGAATCATCATCACGCATAGGTTAAGAAGAAATTACTCATAAAAAATGCAACACACCAACAACCATCATATCATAGTAAGTAAGTAGTGACCATTATTATACTGTTGGCAATTTTGTTGCTAGTTGGAAGTAGCAAAGATGCGCTCTGTAATAACATCTCATATGAGTCATAGTATCTCTATAGTATATAAGAAATACAATGTATGAAGAAGTTTTCCACCCTCACAAAAAGAACCGTTGAACATTGATGAGGATGATGAGCTGTAGCTAACCGGTCCTGCTAGTTTTTGGGCTATTACCATGGTTACACATTGAAATCTTGAGCACTGTGTCTCTATGACGAAGAAGAATCTCTTTGCAATCTTCTTCCCCTAGTGACTCTTAAGACCTCAACACGACCTATTGAATTCACGTGCATTTTTCTTCTCTTATAATAAAATGCACTATATATGTAATCCACGCATATATAAACCTTTCAATTCTCTTAATTCACATTTCTTGGGAGTAGAGAACATCACATTATTACAACTACATATAGCTTATTAACGAGAAGCAATCAAATCCATATAGCTTCTTCTAACACCTTTTTTCGCGCATACATCACTCTATTACTATATATTTATTAGTCTCACACACCAAATTTATTCTAATTGACTTTACCATATTGAATCTTGTTTTATACTAATGTAGCATTGTTTCATCTCATTCTTATTGATGCACGCAATAAATTCTAAACTAGGTTTACTATATATTAGATATAGAGTGTATAGTATGTATATTATCTTCAGCAATGATGTTACAATGTTTATGTTTATGGCTAGAGAGAGAGATGATTTTTCCAATATGTTTTTGTTGTGTATATGGGCGAGGTCACATATCTTTATAGTAATTGTATTGAGTTTTATTATAGCAATCTTCTTTTTTGACTTGACTTACTTTATCCAACGCACATAACAACAAGAAGATCATCGTCATTACGAACTTATTATGGCTCTCTACTTATGCTACTGTACGTAGACTATTATATACATTCCTAATAAAATATATTGAGCTAAACTTATATATGTATGTGCTGTAATGTGATATGCTTGTCACAAATAAATATCGGCTCTAGCGTATCATATCATCATATCGTATAATCTCCTGATAATATAAATTTTTGCATTCAATAACATGCAACTCAACTAGCAAGATTTGCTTTTCTCATGAGATACTTGGCTAATATAGTTCACCTTTATTATGCCGTATCATGTCAGAGTTTTACAACTGTACAACTAACTATTAAATGATGACAGAGCATATAATAATATTGACGTATGTGGAGCAGAGAAGAATTAGTTGTGCTGAAGAAAAAAGAACATGACAGTAGTATGCATTTTCCGGATTAAAAATCAAGTAGCTTTAAATTTATTTGCTCTCTTTTAGTCGGACTTGTAAGTATATTTGCCTAGATGATTTTCAATAAATTATTTCCCATGCAGATATTTCACGTAGGCAAAGCAGCTGAAGTCTCAAACTTCATAGAGTTTTATACTTAGTATAAAATTTTTACGGAAGGAAGAAGGGTCAGTTTCAATTCTGAGAGTCGGTCATTCTTTCTCTTTCTAATGCATTGAGATTTCATGGGAATGTACTTCGTACTAAGCTCAAAGAGTTGCATTTGTGTAAATTGTATAAATGCTCTTTTCGTAAAAATGCAAGCTATTCTCCCATTTATTTCTTCTTCTCTTTCAATATGATGTGTACACATTAAACACGTAACCTCTTACCCTTCTCTCACCCTCATCATCATCATCATCATCTCATCTCTCATCATGAATAGCTTTACTTTACTCACTCTCTCTTCTCTTCTGATTTTTGTAGGGAGTTGTTTGTCGTCGTCGGACTTATATATCAAAGATCTCATTTGCATATCATAACACACTGGCCATACAATAAAGCACAATATGAGAGCTGTGCACAGGTACAACATTGAATGAAGCAAAGAGGTACAATCAAAAGGCTTGGACTTTTCTTTATAATATACGCATCTAGATTATGTAACCTTATGTAAGGATAAGTATAACCTCAAGCTCAAAAGAGACCAAAGACCCTCTTATACTCACATATACATAATATCTATGAACTATATGAACATTAGTATAATTATTAAATAGCACAACAGGAGCAAAGAGTACGAAGAGAGCAATGTGATGAATTATTTTGTAATTTAATCCAGCATATATGAGAAACGTTTTATATCATCCTATGAATTTATTTTTATAATTGTGGTATTTATTTTAGTTTCCAAATGATTTACTACCTAACAACTCAGAGACTACGATAGTTGTACACACATCATCAAGTCTTAAAATTATTTCTCAAGCATTGACCACTACTTTTTTGTGTGACGTTACTTTGGCTCTCTCATGCACTTTTCAAGTGTTTTTTCATGTGCACGTTCACTATGTAACATTGAACATGAGCATTATATTTGAAACGGAAGATTTTCTTCTTCATTGCTGCATAGTTCATGCTCACTATAATAAATTTGAGGAAAGAATAGCTCTGATGTGCATAGTTTTCTTTAGCTCTACAGATAGCAACAGAAGAAAAAGAAGAAGAGAGATAACTCTGGTGAACATATTTTAGGTAGTTTTTACATTACTACAGAGAGCTTAAGAGACATATGCACGCACTAGCAAAAAAACTACACATATAATGAATTTCATGAATTCATATAAGAGAAGAGCTAACGATTCACCTGTTATTTGGCGAAGGGCGAATGTCATGTCGTTGAGAATGTTTTTACTTTGGTTGTCTTGTCTTGTCTCTGGCATCTCAAATCTCAAAGTTTTTTAGATTTTATAATAAATGTTATGTATGACTATTGTGCGTGGCTTCATTTCTACAATTTGACTTTGACTAGTCAGCCAAGAAGAAGTCAGTCGTCAGCAAAAGCAATTGTATTTGATATAACCTTTGAAAGTTTTTTTATATTATTATTCACTCTTCACGCTATTTAATTCATTTATGACGGAACGATGATATGAAAAATAATAATAATACCAATAATAACATTAATTTTTCCTATGTATAAACTCACTCTGTTTTATCTGATGTACCTCATGCACTCAATGACTTTAGTAGTGCGCAGCATATCTTTATTTAATTTTGTAATTATACTCAATAAATTAGTTGTATAATGGCTACTACTCTACTATAACTATTTAACAATCTTTTCCGCGTTTCAGGGGAGTTACTTTCTTGTTGTGTTCTTCTTGTTAATGTTTTACTACCGCATTATATTAAAGTATATTTATTATTGAGAGAAGAGCTTCTGAAAGTCAAAGTCAACAGCTAAGGCTTCTTCTCAATATTTTTCACACCGTATGCAAAGAAATGAGGTAATATTGTGTTGCGTGTACTTCACATGTCATATAGCTAGCAAATATTGTTTGTTTTTTCTTCTCAAATATATTTTTCTTCCATAAAGTAATAATATTACAGTTCAAAGTTGTTGAAGCATTGGCACTAGTTATTGTTGTCTGATGTATAATTATTAAAATTTTCAATTGATAATGCTTAGCTTTGGCTATAGCAAGAGGAGTCTGTATAGTAAAAGAGTTTGATTGGTTATATAGTTATGAGTTTTTGAAGGACACACACATATAAACTAACATATATACACACGTTTACTATTCTTTTGTAAAACACTGTGAAGAATATATAATCTTGGCATCTCTACGTAACTTGATATTGAAGAAGTTCTCGTACTCTACTACAAAATATCTCTAGAAGAATATATACAATATGTACCTTAGTTAGAAAACATCAGATATAAGCTTTTGATAGAAAAAAGAGATTAATAGCATAGCTATTTTCATTATTGCATCCTAGAGCAAATAGAATATAAAAACTATATAAGCATTGTCCTATTATTTACATTTTACATATAGCAAGGTGCAATTGATGGATGATATTTTGATGGCTTCTGGTGATAAGAGTTAACATATAACTAAAATGTAGTATAGTGTATCGGAAAACTGAAGAGTAAATTCGCACGTAGTTTAAAACAATACACTAATTTAAAGCAGATATTGTTAATTAGAGATGGTTAGAACATATAAAATGTAATACCTCCTATGTAAGTATGTAAAAGATTATTCTAGACAAGAGAGATTCTTTTTTTTCTTCTGGTCAACAACTGTGTCTATACTGTTCCATGTGTGTGCAACTTATATATAAATTTTCTTAAGAGATGTAATTGTTGAAGGGAGGGGTAAAGTTAGACTCCATGTTACTCATGGACAAGACTACAAACAAACTACGTCAATACTCTTCTTCTTTTGCTCTATGTAAAGAGAGGAAAAGACATTTTTATTTTGCTCTGCTAGAAGAGATTTTTAATTCGCACGATTTGGTTTACTACACACCTGGACATGTTATACGTGGTGGTATGCACTAACTAACTATGTAAGTAGTAGAGGGAATCACAGAAGAAAAAGAGTGATAACAACTTTGACAACAAGGACACATTTACAAAACCAACCCCCATTAGTAATAAGAAAAAGAGACTTGCTTGTGTGTTTGTTAGCTGGCGACAACGACGAGCGTTGATGATGAGAGTGTAGAGAGAGTATTTAGAAAAAAAGACGACGTGTGAAAGGATTTTCTTCTTTGCTCGTATTATTATGTTGTATAAAGACTTAAGGTGTCATATAGCTGAGAGTTACTTAACAATCACAATCTTATAACATACATAATATAATATACAATGTTGTATTATAAGTACATTCGGACAATGGACTACTCTCATTTCCTGTGTAGAGTTTTAGAAAAGAGAGAGAGAGAGAAATAAAAGTTTCTTGAATTTTTCGTTCTAATTACATTGTGTAGTTTATGAACATTGAACTATAAGTATAAAAATTCTTTGGACTTCAAATCTCTTTGACTCTCATGTATAATTGACATTTTGATGCATTATATATATGCTATACTTTGTCGTATACATAGTTGGCTATAAAGTGATGTCTAAAATGAGTGAGTTTTAGTTGGTTTATTATAGTATAGTAGGCTAGCCTTAAAGGCTAGGTTGGCAATTCAAAAAAGAGTTTGAAAGATATTTTAGCGTATATAATGTCAGAGTTTTACAATTATTTTACATTATTACATGTCGGACGTTTTGTAATAATGTAATGTGTTTGTATGCTAACGGTAATTTTTCAAGTCCATTTAGTTTTTGGTCAAAGGTTGTGAATTGCATTTTGGACAGAGACAGGCACATATGTATAGCCTTTTTCTCTCTTCTTCTTCATCGTAACTCTTTGAAAATATGCATGTGTATAGTTAAATTTATTCCCTCAAGTCAAAAGGAAGAGAAGAAGAAGAAGAAAAAAAGGTGCGTTAGTAAGAAAGAAAAACTCTACATATACAAAAACATACCGTCTTTTGACAAGTTTTATTGTATTTGTATAAATGTACTGTGCTTTATAAGCTCATTTAAATGTATGTCTTTTCTTTTTCTAACACAAAATGAAATTGAGCCAAAAGTAAAACTGACTGTGAGAGACTGACTAAGACTCTCGATATAATATTCATGGAAAAATAACAATAATTTGACCTAGCTGGAAGGTATAAAATAAACTAATGGAAAGATATTGTTGTTATTTATTGATGTTGGTTCATTTCACCGCGGAGAGCGGAGTCTAATGTCAAAAAAGAATAAAAGTGCATTAGAAAAGAACAAAAGTCGGCTTTTTGAGCTCAGTAGAGAGTCAGAGTCACAAGTCTTTAGTTAGTATTTAAATGAAAACACAGTTATGCTTTATTTGACTTGAAAAGTTTACACAAAAATGTAAAATTAAATTATAATAGATATTGTTGTCGCGACAAGAGACTCTCTGCTGTTTGGTTTTAGCTTATTATTTGTGTGTGACAGCTCTCCTAAGGAATTGATAGATTGATCCTTTAGTCAAAAAGTTAGTCTCACACTGAGCATAAAAGCCACTGTGCTACACTATCCATAGAGTGTAATGTAATGAAAAGGTGAGCTATTAAATTGAATTGGAGATATATTAGTCTAAAGTAAGAAATAGTAACAAACAAGAATTTTTGAAGTCGAAAATTTTCTCTATCTTGAGCCACTTTCGTTGATTTTTATTCAACATTTCAATTTGTTTCAGGGATGAGTCTAAATTTGGCATTTCAACAATAGAAGTAACAGAAGTAGAGTAACAACAACAATGAGTCACTTTATTTATTCAAGTTGAAAGAAAGTTTGTAGTCACCTCATTTTTCTGTGGTTGAGAGAGCACATATAAGAAGATGATTATGAAATTTTTAGCTTAACGCCTATTTAAGAGGTTTGCTTAAGAGGCTAATATTCGGATGATTATTTCAGTTAACGATTTTTAGTTGTTACTATTGTATGCTGTTACTCTAATAATAGAGAGAGAGAGTGCCACCTCTTCATTTCTTCAACAATGGGACACATTTATATATCACGTATATTTTTTTACTGTACAACACTTGCCTCTTTGCCTCTCTTCCCAATTTTTTTCTACTCTCATTCTTAAATGTATTCTTTTATGTAGCTCCTCTACCTTTACTTTTTCTACCTTTTTTGAGACCCTTATGTTGTTATAATGCTTTGGGTTCTTAACTTATTCCTATGTGTACATTAAAAAGCATTCTTGCTTTCATTTGAGGACGCGTGTAAGAAGCTTTTTATAACCTAAGTAGGTATATTTTTTGTGAATGTGTATGTGACTTAAGAGTGAGACGATGACTGCCTTATGCCGACAGACGAAGGAACAAAAAAATTGGAGTGACTCTTCTTCTTCTTCTTGCCTTGTAGCCTTTTTTGTGGTTTTCAAAGTTGAGACCGAAGCAATAGCTTAAATTAAGCGTCTAGAATAAATTAGGCTAACAATAGTGTTCCTCTTTTCGGTGACTTTGATTTGATATATGTACGTGATATTTACAGAGGTTGCTGACATCAATAAGAAATCAATGTAATAAATCTCCAACCAATTTTCATTTTTGTACTTACAAAAATTGCAAAAGTACAAAATTCATGCAAGCAATTGTCTACGGTAAAAGCTGTTTAGGTAGGTTGAAACTTTGAAACTAATAGCATATTACATTAAAATTGAGAAGATTTTACTTAGGATTCACTCTGTTCCATTATATATATGTACGAACATCTATTCAACTGCAACGAGTTCTTATATATTTCTTTACCTGCCTTATGCTCACTATATAATACCTCACACACATGCAACAAGTTAAAAAGTACATGCTATCTGTATTACAAGATATTGCGTATAGCAGGTGAAAGACTACGAGTACATACTTTGCGTAGAAAAACAAAAATCTTTTGTAATAAGGTAATAATAAGATGAGAGCCAACCTTAATCTTTCTTTTTTTTTGCAAAATGAGTTTTCCGCAGAAGTGAAATACTCTACAATAGACAAGCAGAAGAAGGTAAAGTACCTTTATTATGGGCTGGACGACAATAACAATGTTTATAAGGAGATGTTGGTGGAATTGTTAGCAAATAAATATATACTTTTGAGAAAGAGACAATAAAGTAGATGGGTGGTTTGGTTTGATGCTTCTTCCTCTTTAAATTCCTTTTTATTATGCAGTTTATATACGTAGTAAAAACGTTTGTGGCTCTGTTGATAAAGTCTTTCGTAATTGCAAAGGAAGGGTCAATCTTAAAAGCCTGGAAGGAAATTGAGAATTATAAATATTTTGTAGTTCTCTGTAATTCTCTTCGTTGATATCATCAAATGATACTTGGAACTCTCTGCTTGTTATTTTGCTAATCTAATATGTAGTTCCTTTTGGTGGTAGCTGATTACATAACTCTTAACATTTTAACCCTTTCATCTTTTTCCACGACATAGAGATCTCTCTACTCTATTTCTCTCTGTCTGTGATGCTAAGGGCAGAGCTCAAGAGATGAGATGGGATGAGCGTTATGTTTAAAAGCTAAAGGTAAAGTCCGAATAGAGAAGGGGGTTAAAGTGTCTTTTCTGTTTTTGTAAGGGCTGAGAAGTATATAAGTAATATGACTATTCATATATATATACATACAGTTTTTCAGAGACCAACAACTGAAGAAGAAAAAGGGCGAAGGTGTCTTCGTCTCTCATATATGAAAATCTACAATGTATAGTTTTACAGGCATGTTGTATACTACTAAAGTGTAATCTAATGTTTGGGACTTTTTGTGATGCATATATGAATACACATACATATGTGTGTACTATGCCTTGTTGGTTGTTGTCCACTTACTACAATTCTAACTTTTCTAACCCCTCTTGCTGTTAGTTCTCATCGAAACACTCCTCTGACCACACAAGTCCGCCCGGCTCAGCTTTATAGAATATATACACATTACACATTAAAAGCATATATTCTCTACATACACATTACTTACATTTTACCTGTCTTGGCTTCTTTCCATACATTACTTACCTGAGAAGAAGATCCGAAGAAGAAGTAGCTAGAGAGCTAAACATAGGGAATCTCCTCAACCAAGTCTCATCTCCTAAATCTGTGAGTGTGTGTAGTATGAGAAAGATTTGAGCGTGTAAGTGTAGCACGAAGAAATCTCATGTCAGACCGGAATTCTCCTTTTGGCAACAAAGTCGTTGTTGGCTTTCGAGTTTTTCTCAGAGAGAGCAACAAGTTTTTCATTCATTGTAGTATTTCCTATATTTGAATGTTTTGAGTAAAAACAACAACAACAACGTGCTCGGTGTTTTACAACTCGACTTTTTGGAGAAAAGTGTTGACATCTGAATTAACAGTGAAATATATATTATTTTTGAATATGTGCCTTCAATAAACATATATATAGTACAATAGACTTGTGCTCAAGAAAAACGAACGGGATACAGCGTTAGTCTCATAAATAAAAGTGTCCAAGTTGTAAACTCTGGACCACCTTTATCAAAAGTTATAAAAGACATGTGAGTTTTTCATGGTGTAAACGTGAGACGTTACTTATTGAACTGATTTAATCATTTCAAATTATAATAAGTGTATCTCTGTATGTGCTTAAGAAAAGTCGTATTTCATCGTTAATACTTTTAGGTAATGACTGATTTTCTATTTCCCTATAGAGTTATAATAATATATGATAGAAATAGTTCACTTTCTAATATCTATGTGATGAGCAGGATGAGTAGTTGAGAAAACCAAGTCAAGTTTAAGATGTCTTTTTCTGACTTTCTTAAAACTGTCGTCTCTAACATAAATTGTCAGTTATATATATATATATATATATGGTATCATATACGTCAGTTATTATCACTGCTGGTCATTTACAAAAGTTTATCTATCTGTTGATGTTGATATGTGCGTATGTGAAAGAGAAGAAAAGAACCTAGTTTACTTCGGTTTAAAGTAGAGAGGATACTTTTAATCCCTTAGTTAAGTAAACACACTGAAATCCGTTTGCTACTCAGAATATAAAAGTTTGTAAGGTCTAAATTCATTTGTACTATGTGTGAGGTTTACAAGTTTAGGACAACTGCTAAACATGTAGGATATAACTACTTACTGATGTGACAAGAAGGATGACACACACACACAAAGAAAAAGGCATATATTATGGAAAAATTTTGTAATATTGAAAGCTTATAAGAATATGTGAGACTTTATCTCTTAGAGTCAAGAATTTTAGTATTAGCATGTTGTTGTGGTTGACAGAAGGATTATAGAGAGTAGTTTAAGAAAAGCTGACAAGTGTTGAAAATCATTTGAATATTGTGAGAACTAAAATTGCAATGACAGAAATAGGAAATATGAGAAAGGGTAGTGATCTTTTAGACATAGTAAGACAAACTGTGTAGTATGTATGTAAAGTTAAATTTTTCATCAAAATACCGTAAAATTGACCCCAAAGCAATAAACTGGCCAGCAATTTTCACCTTAATTGGACTTTTGTTTTTTTCTACTTCTGTATGTACAAAGTTCCTTTTTTCCGTTTTATGTTGTGCTATGTTTTGAGTTCTTTTGTTTCTTGGTCAACTCACATTTCATACACTATCACACACACAATTTAGAATGATGATGATGATGATGGTGTGAGATAGCAATAACAACAAAAGCCAAAAACATAAACCGTAATGCACATGTAACATGTCAGAGTTTTAAGACGAGACATACATAGCAAAAGTTCTTTTCTTACATTCTTCTTACATCATACTCTACAACCACACGTAAATGTGTAATGGTTCTCTAGATTTTTTTCCTTGCTACAGGACAAAGTTTTCTGCACTTTACTCCTTTTTAAAACTTTGTTGTATATAAGAAGTACAACTATAAAATTTTCTCTCTCTCTCTCTCTCGACATAATCATCATTTCTTGTGTTATTTCTTGCACTCTTTTCTAAATTACTTTATACACCTACTATAACAATTTTTGACCGTCATAATGCCCCGTCTTTAAGTATATCTATACGCAACATTAGGCAATATATATATATGTAAGAACTTTTTTTAAGTCTGACTTTGACGACTTGCTCCTGTCATTTATAACAGTTTTTACCTCATCAAAGCAATTTAAGTTGATGAGACTATTAAAGAACTCTCTTGTATGTAACATTGGATGATTGTTTATTATTTGTGTAGCATATATATATGTATGGTCTTAAGTAACAGTACTACATGAAAATAAGGACAGTGAGACATTTTTATAGTTATTAGTATTTTAGTAGAGCTAGAAGCCAATGCCAATCCTATATATATTATATTGAGCGAGAACTGTATATCTATATGAGAGTTGACCATTGCACATTTTGTAACCTTCCGGCCTTATTCTTTCTCTTCAGATGTAATATATGAGTTTTTAAAGTCTGAGAAAAAATTTGAGTCGTGGGAGTGGTACTTTATATATTTTATACATTACGTGTAAGATGAGCATGCTATAAAGAAATAAGAAGAATAGTGATAAAGATAGTTTCTTACAGAGAAGCAAAAAAAATCAGTGTGTAAAAAAGTCAAATGTATAAAAGAAGATTTGAGAAGAAGAGTTCTAAACTTGGTCTTGAAATCTTCTTATACAATCTTTTTTTACACTTTACATTATTATACACATTATTAGCATGTCAGAAAGTCCAAGTGTTAATGTCAGAGTGGACTATTACTTTATAAGTCATGCATGCAACCATGAATCCTCTATACTGTATTGAAATAGCGAAAAAACATTTTTAAATATATGATGAAGGTTTTGAGTTGAGAAGAGAGAGAATCAACCAACCACGCCCTATAACAATGCATACTACATGAGAAACAATGTTGTCGAACTTTGCATCATTTTGTATTGTTGTTGATGCTTATTATGTAGTAGTAGATAGGATGGATATATATAGCAGAAAAAAGAGCTTATTATATTTTGTTTCGTGATACAGTTTGTTACACAATAAATTCCATGCAGAGACTTATTTATGTGAAGGCCTTTGCCAACTTGTAAGTTTAAAACTACACAGGAGCTCAGAGAGGAATGAAAAGTTTACTGCTGTGCTACAGTCAAAGTCAACGTCAGTGGAAGTAAATTAGAGATTCAATCTTTACTATAAACTACACATACAACTACCGACTTTAGACTAAAATCACAAGATTATTATTTATGTTGTATTACTATATATGATATTGCAAGATTTTTTTTTTGAACTTGACTTGATTTAATTGTATTATTGTTAAAATTGTAGTACAATAGCTATATAGTAGAGAATAATGACTCATCACTCACATTTCATTCAGTTTTTTTGATATTTTCATTTCTTTTCTCTATCACTCTTATAGAAAAGAAGACTTTGAAAGAGGGAAACAAGTCTAAAAAGTCTTAACCTCACTCAACAGTTGTCAAGCAAGAATTTTTGTTCGTGTGCCCATTTCCAGAAAAGTAACTAGTCTTCTGCTGACTCATCATCATACACACACTCTTAACTGGACAAACTGGAAATCATCTTAAACTCATCATCATCTAAACAACTTTCAACTGTGTGGTTTTTGTTGTACTCTAGTATTAAGTAATACTACCTTACGCACAAACATATATATATATATATAACGTAATCTTTACTAAAGGGTGAAAGAATCTGAAAGGAAAAAGAACAACACGCTCTACAAACTTCTTTCTTGTGTGTGCTATATGCTTACTCATTGTGTAGTAGTAGTACTACTAGTAAAAGTAACAGACAGTGCGTCGTCTCGTCATCTTCTTTTAAGAAAAGGAAGGAAGGAAGAAGAAGAAGAGATTGAGTTCTAAGCCATAAATAACTTTTCGCCACGACGCTTCCCGAGAATACATTGGAGGAGAACTCCTCCTCTTTAAGAGAATCGCCAACTACNCGAGAATACATTGGAGGAGAACTCCTCCTCTTTAAGAGAATCGCCAACTACTACATCAAACGCTTCGTCATCTCACGCCCCATCAATCTCATAACTTAAGTTAGTACCAGCTCGAAAGGGACTGGTGAAGAGTCCAAAATTATTTACAGTGAATTAGAATTAGCTACTATTTATAGTAGTTCTTCGAGTGATCGCATGTCTTCAGAATTAGTGTCGTCTGAAACGGTGGTCACTTCTGCACCATCACCATCATCTCTTAATCCTGGTCATGCTCCTGCTGTGACTACACTCGCTTCAGGTAAGATAATTAATTAAACTAAAGAAAGAAAAAATTTTCTTGGGCTAATATGAGACAACCATTGCTAACATATCGGGTCTTATTACTTTGTAGTAGAGTGGAAAACATATCCATATGAGCATCCATTAACTGCAGCAACAACAGCCATGTTGAACATAGGAGCTTCCGATGATCAATCTTCAGCATTTGGTGGTTATTTTTATGACTACTTACCCAAAATCACAAATACAAATCAAGATGGTATTGGCAAACCAGAAAAGTTAACAGCTGAGATATGGTCGTAAGTATTATTGTTTTTATTTTTTTATGTATATATTAGCTGTTGCTCATTACTACATTAGAGAACATTAGGGCACACACGTTATGTATTATGCTATAATAGTTCAAACAAAATACAACTTTTTAGCCAAACTTCTTTTTCCACACTGTGCAATGATTCCGGTTTTGTTATAAATTGCAACTTGTGCGTGTGTTATCACTTTATACGATATAGTCTACACCTTAGTAATGCTGCGTGTTGATTTGATTTAATTTAGTGATGAGTTCGAACCACTTTTCCTCCAAAACAAGTCCCGTGTGTGAGTACGTACTCACTCACCTTGCCTTGCCTTGATCATCATTTTCCACTTATGACCTATAACTTCTTCTTCTTGCCCTGGTCAGTCAACTATTCAAACAAGCTGAATGGAGAAAAACGCACATTTTCCAATAGTAAAGAGTTACATGACCTTTACTCATTCACTCCTACATTTATAAAAGTGTGTATAGAGTCAAGTGCATCAGTACATCTTTTTCTTCTTATCTTATATATATGTACATATACATATGCTAACTAAAAAGCTTCTTCCAAGAAATATCATCCACTTGTTAGAGTGCCAAGTAGAATATATATTCAACCAAGTTCCAAGAAGTAAAGAGTATTAAAGTTATGTATACAATATATTATAAGAGCTCTTATATGAGTATCCTTCAGTGACCACCACAAGGACACAAGAAAAGAAACTATGACTTCTATCACTCTCACGTAATCTCTCAAAACTCAGATAGGGTAAATTGATAGTAAACATTTAAGATAGAAATTATTACTATATATTCTCTCCTCGCCCCTTATACATATGAACATAAACTTATATATATGTATATTATAAAACACACCCAAAAGAGATTTTAGTTAGAGTCTCTTTTCAATATTAAATTCTCTCGTCCTTCTCTCTTCCTAATCCAAAAGAGATAAATAGATAGACTAAAGGTCTCATAACTAAAACTGTCTATAATGCATGCATGCTTGGTTCTATAAATTCTCTTTACTCTTCTTTTCGTTATTCGTTCGTGATAAGAAACTTTAAATCTTAACTATTTCCTTTTTCGACTATACAAGTGATATTATTATTATTGTCTGAACTGAAGAGAATCTTATTTTTATATTTTGTAACACATATGTACACCTTTGGCATTATAGTTGAGAGTAAAGCAGACCGACAATAGAAAAAATGAGACTAGGCATTCATGCATAAGCTAACTACTTATAAAACATTTGCCTTTAGTTAGTTATTTTGCTACTGTCCAGTCTAACTAAAAGAGAAGTACACTGTTTTTTTATACCAACACATTATTTGATATTCTTTTACTTAACTACGCATCACATCAAGGTACTTTGAGTTTTCTGTAGTATCATCGTTGATGGGCTTGAGAATTTATAATCCCCTTTTG
>VCNE01002046.1:0-15025 GCA_009869805.1 Oncopodura yosiiana
ACTTCATTCTTTCAACATTTCTTGTTTTCGATTATTTTATGACTAGCACCAAAATAGCTAAGTTGAGCTGGGCATTACTCATCTACCACAACATCAACTCAGCATTGAAAACTTCACTCAACAACAACAGTTTTCTCTCCTCATTTGCTTTCCTCAATTCTAAAACCAATAGAACACATGAACCGATTTAACACAAGAGTTGCATTCTATTCCTATTCCTTTTTTAGTTATAAAAATCAATATATTATTTAAAGCTATCATAAAGACAATGCTGACTAAATAAATGAGACTTGCTTGGATATTACTACATCTGAATTTAGTTAAAAAACAAAACCTTAACATCTTTCCATTTCTTCACACTTTCAAATTGTAAGTTACAATCCTTTCAGTAATCATAATTCTCAGTTATTACACAGAAAAGAACTCTGAGAAAAAATAAAGCTGTTGAGTGTTGATACAAAAAGTCACAGAATGAGTATAGAGCATTTTCTAGTTTTGAGCAGATTAGTTGGTTTACTTTTCTTACTGCATTCTACATTTTTAGCCCTTCTCAAAGAAGTTCAAAGTCAAAGAAAAGGTTTTATAGTACTAGCTGAGAATAAAGAGACAAAGTTACTTTGAGAGAGATGCTACTGTTCTGAACATTTGAACCTTCTTATATAACTCACATTTGTGAGTATTATCTATAAAACTATAAAGATTCCAGTGGCAGTGCTTCAAAACCTAAACCTGGATATTTGCTTATGTCACGTAGAGCTAGAAAAGGAAAAGATGAGACGAAAAGATTTTCAAGGGAGTCAGGCAGGCGGACCGGAAAAGATAAGAATTGGATAAGACAGAAAACATGAAAAACATAACGAGTTACACGCTGCCTTCTCTTTGCATCTCAAAGTGAGCAGATGGTAAGTTGTGTAGCTGTTTTTATTTCGAGATTTTGGAAAATATGCTCCTGTATTTACTATTTGGAAATATACTTTTATTTATCCAGAATATGTCGTAATGTGAAATCTGTTTTGAATACAAACAATTATTTTTATGCTGCACGCCATTTAATGGTGAATAGTCAACAAAAGTAATTAGTCAAACAATATCAGTTGGAATGATTCTTTTATCCAGAGATATCAAACCTGTACGAAAACTAATAGTGCAACAAAACGATGACTCATAAATAAAAAAATGGAAATGTGATACTAATTAGTATTCATCTCAGACACCGACTCATAATTAACGGGATGAGTCTCAAATAAGAATTTATAAGTAAAGGAAATTAGTTTTCTCACTCTCCTCTCCGAGTCTCATATTTATCTTCTTACTTTCCTCCTCTTCCTCCAATGCATCATAAAAATCCTAATTTGTTATTAGTCTCTTAATGAAATATTTCTTCATCAACTTTTTCTTCTATATAACTTTTTCAATCTACATATTGTAATTTACCTATAACATATATATGACTCATATTAGTAAATTAAAACCAAATGCAAATAGAAATAAATCTACTTCTTAATGTCTTTAATTTCTTTTTATTTCTTAATGAATGAAATTAGAATACATATGCCTGGAGATGAATGACAGTGAATATGCTCAGCTCGTTTTGTGATGTGATGATGCATAAATTAAAGGCATGAGGAATTGAATCCTGGGAACAAAATCTGATTAGCATGAAAAAAGTCTAAAAGTTATTTACAATACATACAATAGAATTTGAATAGAGACACTTTCAAAAGATTCATAAAAAAGGGTCCATGGCATATAACACAGAGCCATAAGTTACTAATATTACCAGTGTGCTTTTTAGAGACTGAGTTGGATTAAAAAGAACAAACGTAGAAAGATAATAATAAAGAGTCGGTTAGCCTTTTAGTGTTAATTTCCTTTGGGAGACTTATAATATATCACAGAGAGAGAGTCTCTCTTACTACATTTATTATCACCAATGCACAATTTACTTTATTGGATTTCAGTGTGCTAAATGAAACTCTATTCTTTATATATATGTGTCATATAAATATATATAAATGCTACCCTAAAAACTTTATTTGGTTATTTTAAATCAGAGAGGCAGACCAAAACAGTAGGATACTATAAAATTATCAAATTATATATTTTTTATACTTTATTACAGAGAGAGAGAATTAGTGCGGAATAAAGTTGATCTGATGGAAAATATATGTTAGATTGAATGACATAGTAAATCTTTATTAGGAAACATGAAGTTTATTTCATCTGTCATTTTATATGTATTATATATAACCTTTTAAACATAGTCTTATAGAAGCACAAACAATATTATTGAGCACTACGTCCAAACAATAAAATTGACTCGCTTTAACTTTCTCCCAGAGATTTGCTACAATGCAGAATTTTATTATGTCATTACTCTGTCGTTGAAATGACACTTGAAGTAATTTCATATTGCAATTTTCTATTATGCCTCTCAGCACAAACCATTCCAAATGCTTTAATTTAATTGAGCTACTAAATCCTTCTGGAGGAATCTTGACATTTTCCAAATTCAGAGTTTTCAACTCTGGCATAGATTTTAGCATTGCTGGAAACTGGGAATCAAGTTCGCAATTTGTGACTTTAAGTCGTTCTATGTGTAATTCTAGAGCTGTAGCTCGTAACAATGTGCAATTAGTAGACCATAGAAAATAACGGGGGACAACAATAACATTTTCTCCAGTATTTTTGTTGTTAGTAATTCTGGAAATGTCTATAAACTCAGAGTCTACTTCAATAAACACTTTTTGTACTAGACTCTTTTTACTTTTCATATTTCTCAAGAGATTTGTAATTCCACCTTCGGAAACGATCTCTGACCTCCTTTTGACTTTTACATACTCGTCTTTCTCATCTTTAAATGTATTATTCAGATAAAACAACCAGCAGAGTTTGTCCAAGTTGAGTTTCCGAAGCTTACCTACAATATAAACATTGCGTAGGTAAAGACACTCCAATTGTTTAAATTCCAACAATTTTGTTCCAAGCCCATTGGCATTCAAGACACAATCACTTATCCAAAGAGTAAAGACTGGACTACTTTTTGGAATTTCAAGTAAGTGAATCTCATCATTCATTACGTACATTCTTTTCTCTACATTTGACACTGCTTGCTCCTCTTTCTCTAAACCGACCCAGATTGAGGAAGTAGAACACAAATCAAAAAGACTTTGAGTTTCGTAATGTCTAAAGAATATTAGAGGAGAAATGTCAAATTCACTTATAGACTCTTGCATTTTACGACACGATTCTAAATCGACTAAATGGAATCTTTGAACGTGTGCTAGTATTAATATTCTATCAAGTTCACCTCCTATATGAACATTGGATAAAATTATTTTCTTGAGGTTGGTGCAAGATGAGAGTGATGACAAAAGTAGGTCAGCAGTTACATTTACATTGTCGAGAAGGAATTCAGTAAAAAGTGAGTTTTGTTTGAACTGAATTTCTGATATGTTGTTATTATGTAATAGATATTGATGAGCGATGACATTGGGTTTCTTATCTTCTTCTGTTGTATATGTTGTTATCAACTGCTATAGAGTTCCAGTAGCTGCCAACCCAATTAGTAATTGATGACACGACAGACTTGCTACTTTGCATAATTTCAATGGCTGCTTTTTCAGATAGTAAGACTTTTGCTAATGATTCTTCTGGTTGAAATGATAAATCTTCAAATTCTTCTTCCAGCTTAAAGGCAATATGATCGTTTCCAGAAACTCGTAATGCCTCAAGTAATTTGTTGTATGTTTCGTCACTAAGTCGGGTCATTAGAAATTCATACAAGTAAGATGATTTCTCAAAGTCAGTGTCTTTGGACATCTAAAAAATTGATATATTTAGGAAGCTTTTTATATTTTATTAGTTTATTTATGATAGAGAGTAGAGAAAGCTTACAAGTTTCTGTGCCACTTCAATTGGTAGAATTTCCTCTTGAATTAGGTGAGATCTCAGCACTGGAAAATTTGTCGTGTTTCTTTCTAGGAAAAGTAAGTTTCTCCGTAGTTTTTTAGCGTTGTGCTTAATTTGTTGCTCCATGATTAAATAAATTGGCAGCCAGGAGATTTGTTGATGATAATTATGTTTTAATTTGTGCAAGGTCAATGTATAACTGATTGTCATTTATCTCATCATATCATTTATAATGTGATCAAAGTTCAAGCTGGGCAAAGTTCTGTAATTCAGCATTTAAATGATAATTATTTTGTTTGGCAATTCTAATTTTCTAGGGTCTTGTTGGCTACTAACTGTAATTCTACTTTGGACTCACGAGTCAGTATATTATGATTATTTTTTCAATGGCGTTGAATCATATCAAATAGTCATGAATAGAATGAATATTTAGTTAGTAAAGAATTGGAACCCCAGTAGGTTTTTTATGGAAATTAAACTTCCTTCATAATGTAATGAAGATGCAGATGTAATGAAGACTGCAATAGGAAATGAGAAAATCCGGTGCAAAATATCTCTTCTCTTATTCTTAAAATTCTGTGGCAGGTCAAAATTCTTAAAATCCTTTTCCTGAGAAATGTAAATATTTCATGCATCTCTCAACATAATGATTTTTAAAACATTTTTTCTAATATATTATCATAAATATTTTAATAATTAATTTTTCAAAATCAATCAATTTTTACTACGGAACTATTTTATGCGTATTATGTAGTTTTTTGGTATTATGCTAAGCCTCTCTCTCTGCTTTTTTAACACATTTTAATTGTATTTTGTTTGATGCTCGTTGGGTTTTCTTGTTATTTATGAATTATCAGTTCCGTGTTTTGTCTACGAGTCATATGTCAATGACCTTTTGAAAAAGAAAGAAAATCTTCCTTTCACAATGTCTGGTAAATATTATGTTTTTTCATAGAGGCGAAAGTTGCATTTTTAAACAAAGTAAACAAGCTCAATGACATTTGCATTTCTATTGTTCTTTTAACCGCCGAAAACGACGTCTGTCTAAACCAAGCCAAGCCGATTTCTTCTGGATCTTTCTTTCTTCTCCGTTTTCCTTATCATTTCTCGTGAGGCACGAGTCGGAGCAAGTTGTGTGTGGACATTTTTTCTAAAAAACAGTGAATCTTTTCTGAAAAGTGAACCAAAAATTCGTTAAAAGTTGTCAAAAAAGAAATCAGTGAGTCAACTTCCACATTTGGAAGTTGGGTAAGTTTTTTTTTATCAGAATATTCCTAGTTTTATATAAAAAAACCAAAAGAAAGAAAAACTGTCGTTCGTTGGTAGACAAAGGCATGCTCACCGCCATGTCTACTTTTTTGTCGAACATTGTTTTTGATTTATATATTATTTAAATTCAATTATTAACTCATTTTTTCATTATTTTAATATTTTGTGATTTTAGTTTGACTGAAAAATGGATTCTTCTGATGAGAGAAGAAATATCGCCAGACGTGGCAGTCGAGGTAGAGCAAGAACTTCTGGTTCAGCATTGGCAGCTCAATTGGCTATGGTTAGATAGATTTTAGATTAGTACAAAAAAAGATTGTTTCTAAATTATTTTGGTATGAAGTAAGTAATGAATTTTCTTCACATTATTATTTATAGGCAGGGGCAGCTTCGACTTCTACTCCTTCCTCAGAACCACAAACTCAACAACAAATGATTCCACCACCAGGACCACCAAGAGTTTCTACTACTTCTATCATGAATCAATCTGGACCAGTGATTGAAGATCTTTCTTCATTAAGAGGTAAAAAAAATAATTTACATCAATTAATTAAATAATTCTCACTACTTCTCATATTTATAATAATTTATTTTATAGCATCATTACCAGATGATATTCCTTCTTCAGATTGTTTCTAAATTATTTTGGTATGAAGTAATTAATGAATTTTCTTCACATTATTATTTATAGGCAGGAGCAGCTTCGACTTCTACTCCTTCCTCAGAACCACAAACTCAACAACAAATGATTCCACCACCAAGAGTTTCTACTACTTCTATTTCTATCATGAGTCAATCTGGACCAGTGATTGAAGATCTTTCTTCATTAAGAGGTAAAAAAATAATTTACATCAATTAATTAAATAATTCTCACTACTTCTCATATTTATAATAATTTATTTTATAGCATCATTACCAGATGATATTCCTTCTTCATCATCAAGAGCATTATCTGTAGTATCATCAATGGGAGATAGTGGAAGCGGAATTAGTGGAAGAGAAAGTATTGTTACAAACGCTTCCTCATCATTTACTAAAACTGGAGTAAAAGGGACTAGACTTCAAGTGGTTACAAACTACTTTGCTATGGTTGATAAACCAGCATTCAATCTCATCCAATATCGTGTTGATTTTACACCAGTTGAAGAAAGTACTACAGCTAAAAAGAAAATGATGAGAATGTTTGAAAACTACTCTAGGATCTTTTATTTTTGATGGCCACATGCTTTACAAAACGCAGGAAATTCCTGAACATGTAAGTTAATAAGATTTAATTTATGGTTTTTTTTAATAATATATATTTTGTTGAATTCTTATTCTTTTTTAAACAGAAGCTGGAATTGTATGCTCAAGTAGGTGAAGGATCAAATATCAAGAGATATACAGTCAATTTACGTGATGTAGGACGTGTCGTAGCAGGAGATCCAATGTTTTTACAATTTTTCAACATTGTTATGCGCAAATGCATGACTATGATGGGAATGGAAGAATTAGGTCGTCATTTTTATGATCGTAAACAATCCATTAAATTTCCTGCTGATCATTTGGAATTATGGCCTGGTATGATCACTGCTATTCGTAATCATCAAGCTGGAACTTTACTATGTGCTGAAGTGACTCACAAAGTCCTTAGACGTGATACTGTAGCAGATATTCTTAGAAAATATCAAAGTGGACCAAGTCAATGGAATGATGATGCTGTAAGTTTTTGATATCATTTTATTTTGTGATCTATATTTTAAAATAACATTTATTTATTATAGAGACGCAAAGTTAATGATGAAGTTGTTGGAACTATTATAATCACTCATTACAATAGAAAGACTTACAAAGTTGATGGAATTGATTGGAATTCTACTCCTGAAACAGAATTCATTATGAGTGATGGTAAAAGTATCAAATACAAGGAATATTATCGTCTTCGCTATGAACTTACAATTCCAGAAGATTTGAAAGATTTTCCTATGATTTGGTCTGAAGCTAAAAAGAAAGATATAAACCGAGGAGTTACTGGGAAGATCTATTTAGTTCCTGGTTTAGCAAATTGTACTGGATTGACTGATGATATGCGTAAGAATTTTCCTTTGATGAAACGTCTAGTGATGGTAAAAGTATCAAATACAAGGAATATTATCGTCTTCGCTATGAACTTACAATTCCAGAAGATTTGAAAGATTTTCCTATGATTTGGTCGGAAGCTAAGAAGAAAGATATCAACCGTGGAGTGACTGGAAAAATTTATTTAGTTCCTGGTTTAGCTAATTGTACTGGATTGACTGATGATATGCGTAAGAATTTTCCTTTGATGAAACGTCTTAGTGAGCATCTTCATATGGAACCAACTCAACGTAAACAAAAAATGGATGCTTTTATGGAGAAATTGAGAAATATTCCAGAGGTAAGTAAATAAATAAATCATCTTTGAATATATACATTTTTAGTAATACTCTTTTCTGTTGTTTTTTTAAATATTATTAGGTTCAAGCTGAATTCCGTGGTTGGAACATCAACTTTAANTTTCTGTTGTTTTTTTAAATATTATTAGGTTCAAGCTGAATTCCGTGGTTGGAACATCAACTTTAATCCTGGCTATTTGGAAGCATCTGCTAGAGTAATGGAAAAAGAAAAAATCTACTTGACTAAGCCTGGACGAGGAGGAAATGCTGGAGTACCAGAATTGGTTCAATCAGATGACCAATATGACTGGACTTTTCAATATAGATCTTTCCACGCACTTCTTACTGTTCAATTGGAAAAATGGGCACTCTTTGTTCCTTATCGATTTGAAAATCAAATGACAGTCTTGATCAATACTTTGCAACGTGAAGCCCAACAAATTGGAATGCAAATGTCTCGTCCTAAGCAAATGTAATTATTTTTCTAATTTAAAAAACAGAGTAATGCAATATCAACTAATTTTTTTTTATTTGAAACATATTTTTCTAGTGTTGGTTATGATACAAGAGATAAAGATTTGGATTTTATTCAACAAACTGTAGACAAGTATGGAGGTTTGGAATTGATCTTTTTTGAAAATCAAATGACAGTCTTGATCAACACTTTGCAGCGTGAAGCCCAACAAATTGGAATGCAAATGTCTCGTCCTAAGCAAATGTAATTATTTTTCTAATTTAAAAAACAGAGTAATGCAATATCAACTAATATTTTTTTTATTTGAAACTTTTTTCTAGTGTTGGTTACGATACAAGAGATAAAGATTTGGATTTTATTCAACAAACTGTAGACAAGTATGGAGGTTTGGAATTGATCTTTTTTGTTTTGCCAACAAATCAACAAAAGTTCTATGCTGCAGTTAAAAAGAAGTGCACTTTGCAGCTGGGAAGTAAGTTTTGTTATTTTATAATAGAAATATAAACTTTTAAATTACTATATATTTTTATTTTATTGCCTACAGTTCCCAGCCAATGTTTCTTGATTAAAAACATGCAAAAAGAAAAGAGCTTGGGATCAATTTGTCGTAAAATTATGATTCAAGTAACTGCCAAGTTGGGTGGAGAACCATGGGGCATCAAAGTTCCTACAGAGGTAAGATTTATTATTTTATACAAGTTTTATTTTCTTTCATACTATTTATTTGATATTTTAATGTAGAATCTGATGGTATTGGGATTTGACGTATATCACTGTCATGCCAGAAAAGGAGAAAGTGTTGGAGCTCTTATTGCGTCAACCTCTGAATAATTTAACCAAATATTTTGGAACTGTTTCATTTCATAAACAAAAGGAAGAATTGGCAACTAATTTGTGTTCAGATACAACAAGTAAGTTTTGATTTTGAAAAACAAATCCTAGCAGTAGTTATTTATTTACTACTTGTGATTTTTTTTTGTATTTTTGTAGGATGTCTCATGGCTTATCAAAAGAATAATAATGGTCGATTACCGAAAAGAATTTTCTTGTTTCGTGATGGAGTTGGAGAAGGTCAAGTCCAATATGTTGATTGACCATGAAGTCAAACAAATTCGAGTAAGTTTTAAAAAATATAAAAATAGATTAAATCACAAAGTCATTTTTTTTCATTCTTGTGAAATTTTAGACTGGAATTCAAGATGTTTACCAAGCTGCTGGCCAAGACGAACCCAAGTTCACATTTATTATTGTCACCAAAAAAATTAATACTAGAGCCATTGTAAAGGAACCTTTTGAGAAATAAATACAAAAATCCTCCACCTGGAACTGTTTTGGATACTGTTGTTACTTTACCTGAACGGTGAGTTGAGTAGTACAAGTATATATTAAATTAATATTATGTATCATTTTATAAATTCTTATTTTGTCTTGTGACTTTTTTGTAGGTATGATTTCTTTTTAGTCTCACAATGTGTAAGACAAGGAACAGTTAGTCCAACTAACTACAATGTCATCCATGATACATCAGGCTTGACTGCTGATCAAGTTCAAAAATTGGCTTACAAAATGTGTCATCTTTACTACAACTGGAGCGGCACGGTCGCAGTTCCAGCACCATGTCAATATGCACATAAATTGGCTTATTTAACCGGTATGTGTTTTGATACAGCTGCACCACCAGCTTTGGGAAATGCTCTTTGGTATTTGTAAAAGAGTTAAAATTGTTTATATCTTCTGTTCACTTGATATCTTGCTCTTTCTCCGTTTCTTATTATATTGTTATATTATCTTCTATAACTTGATATCTTTCTCTTTTCTTATTATATTGTTATATTAAATTAAGTTGATTGTAATACGGAAAAATACTTTTATGTATTGTATTTGAAAAAAAGATAAACAAATTCTGAAATAATTTGTTACTGTTAGATATATAGATTTGTAAAAGAGTTAAGATTGTTTATACCTTCTATAACTTAACTTGATATCTTGCTCTTTCTCCGTTTCTTATTAATATTGTTATATTAAATTAAATTGGCTGTAATACAGAAAAATACTTTTATGTATTTTGAAATAATTTGTTAGTGTTAGATGAATAGATTTGTAGTTGTATAGAAAAAACCCCAAAAAAACTAATAAAATGTTGAAAATCCTGAATTTTGTTGATGTAGCATTCTTCATTTATTTAAATTATTTTAATATTTTTGGATCTTTCATATAATTACATATTAAATTCATGAATGTATTAATACAAGTTACATAACGAGACGTTTAGCTATATTCATTACTACACTTTATTTATGTATTGCGAACCATATTTCTCTTGTCATTTTTGCAGTATTTACTTTTCTCAAAAAAGTAGTTCATGGAATTATAGAGCTTTGAATTTTGTTTGGAGTTCATTGATTTGTTGAATTATTTATAGTATTAAACCAAAACTTTCTTAATCTCATTCAACATGAAACAGGATGTCAATTAGACAGGAGAAATAAACAAGTCTTTGAGGTGATTCATTGATTTGTTGAATTATTTATAGTATTAAACCAAAACTTTCTTAATCTCATTCAACATGAAACAGGATGTCAATTAGACAGGAGAAATAAACAAGTTTTTGAGGTGTTATACTACAACCAATTTATAATGTAAATTTCCTCTTTCCTTCCTAAGCCATCCACATTTGTATAAACCACATTTTACTAGGAAATATATTTGGTTGAAAAAACTTCTTCCTTGGTAATCAACAGGCAATCAATCATAAAAGTTCAGAGTGAGAAGAAAATCCTTCTTGAATATTATACTTTTGAACTCTCTCTAGAGATGTGAAGAAGAAAACCAAATTTTACTAGGAAATATATTTGGTTGAAAAAACTTCTTCCTTGGTAATCAACAGGCAATCAATCATAAAAGTTCTGAGTGAGAAGAAAATCCTTCTTGAATATTATACTTTTGAACTCTCTCTAGAGATGTGAAGAGTACATTGCCATTTAAACCAGAAAATGAACGATTACATCATTCTGATTGACATGAAAAGGGTGAGCAGTGAGCACCGAAAAAAGTTCAATATTCAATTGATGGACAACAACAACAATATCTGCCAAGTTTTCAAAAGCTCATTAATAATGCTCCATAAAATATTATGTAATGGTGATCGTTCTCACGAAGAATTTTCATAGTGCACCCTACTAAAATCTCATTACTCATTTCTGGTGGCGACAGAGTAACTTTACTATTCCTCTATGTAAACTAAAAACAAATCAATCAATATCTATCTTGACACTTGAAATACCAATGTAAAGAGATCTCTGTAAGATTCACAAAATGAGATGACTCATTCTTCTTTTGACCTATTGCTTCTTAATTCTTCATCATATATAATTGAGATATCTGTTACTCAACAAGAGAGGAGAGACTTTAGTAGTTTAGCACTGCAAAATAATTGGACAGATGTGCAAAAAAATAAGAGACCACACGTTGTTCCATTCTTACCACATGTGGTGATGGTTGTTAACAAGATAATATCCTTATGAGAACAACATACACAAATGACTCATTCGTAAAGCAGCAAAAAAGATCCAACTCAAAAGCTCAAAACCTTTACGAATGCCTGAAGCATTGTTGTTATGTTCTTTTCAGAGATGAAGTACCACACAGTGTACAATTTTAATTATACAAAATGAATGGAGTGAAATGTATATGCCAATTTTATGCTTTCTAAAAGAATAATGCATACAGGGAAATAATGATTTGCTAGAGTCGGGCTTTATGACATATGGCACAAAAAGAATGTTTTATATAAAATGTTGGTGACTTTTTGTGAGTGAAAATGCTTGGAGCTATGAAGCTTATGAAAGTTTTGTGTTTGTACACGTTATGAACGAGAGATATGACATGACTAATTAAAATTTGTTTTAATCAAAGCAAGGGAAATTCTCATTGAGAATTCAAAGCACATAGTTTTCTTTTTTCCTTCTAGCTATATGAGTGTATAATTTAAAAAAGAGCTTCTGTTTTGTGTTCACTGATTTTATTATTAAAGCTACTGTTGCATTTGGTTGTAGATTTTGAGATTTTTTGAAGTGTAAGAGAAAAATAAATCAACAAATTTTACCAAGATCTTTATCTAATTGGGAAAAGCTGGAGTAAAGTGATCAACAAAATTATAAATGACGTTAAGGTATTATTTGATTTATGACAAAAGTTTATTTAAAGGCATCAAATGAATATGAAGGTCAGTTTTACTATCTCCCTTTGACCATTTACTATCAATTTCATTAGATTCCTCTGCTGAACCAAATTAATTTCTCACTTTTAATAAGGTGCTATGAATTCCATTCACTAAAGTTCTTCTTCTACCTCTATACCTGATATAGGTCTTACCCTACGACAAATAAAAATGTTCTTTGAAATGTTTTATTAGTGCATCTGCAAAGTCTTTAGGGACTTTATATTGCAGTTGCACTTTCTCCCAATGTCATTTCTGCTCCCATTACACACAGCAATATCATCTATACAGTTATATTAGGAATGTCGCAAGTGATCTGAAAAAGAAAATAGTTTTTTCAGATACTCTCTCCTTCTTTCTCTCACCAGAGACATAATAATATCATCCTACATACTTTCCCAACTATTGGCTCATATATATATCCACAGAGCCTAATGCACTGTAGTAAAATGAATGTACATTTGTTAGTACTAGTTGAAGCAATGAGGGGAAAGAAAAAGAAAGTCGTTTGAGGCAATGGGACAGCATGAAAAACAAGAAATTTAGCTCGAGATAAGAAGAAAAAGTGAGTGAGGGTACAGAGTTGATAAGAATTTTGGGGTTGGTTGCAGCATGTCGTAAATTGCAATTCAATTGAAATGAATTGAGTCTACAACTAGCAAGTTATGTTCATATTCTTTCAATATGTACCATTGGGAGAGAGAGAGAGAGAAACAAGCAATGAAGATGAAAGCTTAGAAGAAAGTGAGCATTAAGAATTTTCCTTCGATACTTATTCTTTTCCACAAACAGCGTGACACTTAAACTGGAAAGGTAAAGTATGAAGAGTAATTGAATTTGTTGAGACCACCACCACCCTTCGAATATCGTGTGCATTTCAACTCTATTAGTTCACATTTCACACCATCAACATCTCAGATGTATTTATACTCATACAGTGGAATCTGTCTATAACTTTATATGAAAGTTAGTTCTCTCTCTATAACGGTAATGGGCTTTCTGTTACTCTTATTATATATATATATATATATCAATTGAAATTGTTTTTGCTATTGTTATTATAGAGAGATCCCACTGTATTCGTTTTAATGGATAGCACCACAGCAGAGTCTCTTCACTTGATTAACAAGCGAAAAGGAAAAAATTGAACCAAAGCCCTCTTCCCTTGATAGCTAGTTTAGGGGAATACTAATGATAATGGTTGGTTGGTAGTGTAAGTATAGTTTGAAAGTTGAATCAATATTTTCAATATCCATCACCTGCGTCTTCCAAAATGAGCATTGAGAGAGCTCTTTGAATAAATTGTAATATAGTCAACCAGAAGAGGAATTCTTTAAATAGCTCTATACTCGTATATACATATATCTACACTGTTATTTATGTTTGTATCATTGATTCCTTTTTTTACTCCGTTGTTGACTCTCGTACTTTATTGGATTCGGTTTATACTACAAGAGAGAGAAATTCATTCACTTGATTACAAAATTGGATCCTTGCTGCTCCTCTTCTTATTTTGGCTTGTGGTGTTGACATAAGAAAACTTAATAAAGTGGCTCCAAGTTTTCACCACTGTATATATCTATCTTTCTAGATATCTATTCTTTAGTGTGAAAGACAACTGTCCAAAAACCATCCCTTTCCAATTTGATTTCTCAACTCCCCTTTGCTTTTCTATGTCCTGGAGGAGAGAAAAAGCTTTGGTCCTCATTCTCAATGTTGTCTTGTCATTTCTGCTCATCTTCATTTCTTGACTTGTCGTCTTTCTCAGACTTTGAGTGACTTGAACTTTTGGTGGCATTTCTCGTCAACTTCAATCTTCCCTTTTGACTTGAGATCTATTTTCCTTACGGGCTCTTGAGCTTTCTCTTGACAATTGAAGCTGTATAGAAGGGTAGTTGGAAAGAAATGAGAAGAAGAATAGCTCGTGTTTGCTGTCAGAGTGTTCAATTCTCAATGAAAACTAGTCAAGTGTGAATCGTCTTGTAGTGTAATAACCTTTGTAAAAGCTGTGAGTGACAATAAGAATAGTAGCCAACAATGAAGAAATGACATTGAAACGATGGACAATTGTCAATATAGATGGACATGTCACAATATTTATTACTTTTCTTGAAGTTAGTGCAGCGTAAGAAAACGTCAAGATATTTTATTCCAAGATGTTAGCCATATGAAGAATTTTCTTTACTTTCTTCTTCCTCTAGTTGAACTCTAGGGAATATGTTTTAAGAAAAGTACAAATGAGTTCCTTCCTCTTACATCTTTTAACATTTAGAGTGTACGTTACTAACGAAGAGAGACTAAGATTCTTTGACCCAAGAATCTAATTTGGATTTACTTAAAAAACTTGGAAAAAATGTAATTTCGGAATTGTAGCACTGTTACTAACTCTCGAAATTTCAGTTTTCAGCATCAAATATGAGAATTAGCGAGAGATATACGAGTTACAATTCTGAAATCTGAATATCCTATTAAATTCTCGACCCAAAAAACTGAGCCTCTCCTCATAAATGGAAGCCACATTAAAGTTTCCTTATGTTGTCTTATGTTATGGTCAGTTGCATCCAAAGCTACAATTCTGAATATCTTATAGCCACTATCTATTAAATTCTCCTTCAAAAACCTGAGCCTCTCCTTATAAATGGAAGCCACATTAAAGTTTCCTTATGTTGTCTTATGTTATGGTCAGTTGCATCCAAAGACGTAAAGTAATAATGAAAAAGGTTTCTCACATTTCTAAAATCAGGCGTTGAGGGA
>VCNE01002047.1:0-26782 GCA_009869805.1 Oncopodura yosiiana
CAGCCATGAGCCACTACACAAACTATTATCGCTTCAAATAATCCATTATTATCAAGTAGTTTATATATTCTTTGAATACCTAATCTTCGTCGGAAGCTCCTATATACCACAACTCTTATATACAATTGCCCATTCTTCGTAAGATGAATGGAGAGAGAAAAAGAGCAACGTTATCTTCTTCAGATCATCTCCAAAGGTTTACTCTTCTAAACGGTTTGAAAAAATCTTTTCTAAGGTGTTTAAGGGCTCTCTCTCTAGAATCTCTAAAATTTTAGGGCATATGAGACTCTCTCTCTCTCTCTCACCTGATCTGAAATAATGACGAAGGGACTCTCATTGAAAATCATTGTGGCATGAGTAACTACAATTTTGTTCACAACTGACGGATGGACTTTGCAACAGACGACCTGAGCAACTACAGACTTTATAAGTACAACAAATCCGATTTATTATTATATAATACTCATCATATATAGACTATATAGCATATCTCGTTCTATAACTACATAATGGTTTGATGGTTCACTGATTAAATTTGTTGTGACAAATTATGTATGGTGATGAGGAGAGGTAAGGAAACTGGATATTCTCTATAACTCTCTCTCTCTCTCACCTGATCTGAAATAATGACGAAGGGACTCTCATTGAAAATCATTGTGGCATGAGTAACTACATTTTTGTTCACAACTGACGGATGGACTTTGCAACAGACGACCTGAGCAGCTACAGACTTTATAAGTACAACAAATCCGATTTGTTATATATTATATAATACTTCTATATGTATATATAGCATATGTATAGCATATCGTTCTATAACTACATAATGGTTTGATGGTTCACTGATTAAATTTGTTGTGACAAATTATGTATGGTGATGAGGAGAGGTAAGGAAACTGGATATTCTCTATAATAAAAAGTCATCCTTCTCCAGTTTCTCCAATGTTTTAATATCATTTCTCATCATCATCATCATCATAATAATAAGAGAGAGAGAGAGAAAATGGTGATGCTCATTATCCATAAGAAGAACTATATATATATCTATAAGAATTGCTGTTGGAATTTGTCAAGGAAGAAATCTGATTACAAGAAGATCAAGAGCCCTTATGGAAGGTAAACAAATGTACCCTTGGCTTGTTTTCTTGTTGTCTTCTTGTCTGACAAACTGTTTCTCTCTTTTACTTCTTTAGTATAAGAAGAAGAAAACAACGATGCTCAATGTTGTACTATCACTTTAATGGCTTAAAACATGAGAGTTGTGAGATCAAGATACCCCTCTACTACT
The DNA here is from genome assembly GCA_009869805.1 of Oncopodura yosiiana. Taxonomy (NCBI): domain Eukaryota; kingdom Metazoa; phylum Arthropoda; class Collembola; order Entomobryomorpha; family Oncopoduridae; genus Oncopodura; species Oncopodura yosiiana. Next base: position 1,289 of record VCNE01002047.1, read on the forward strand.
TGTTGTTGTACTACCTGAGTAAGAAGAAAAAAAAAGTTGACAAACAAGAAGACACTTGTATACACTACTTTAAGGCTTACACTTTAAAATGTATGATGTGGTCCATATCATCATTTTATCTACTTTTTTCTTCCTCTCTCTCTGTTATCATGAGAATCATCTTGTGTTGGTGAAAAGGGGTGAAAAAATATTAACGAAGCCTTCACTTTACAAAACTCTGAGAGAGAAAAATTATTTCAACAACGAGAGCTTCTCTATAGCTATAGATGTATAATAGTAGAGATCAGGTTTCACCACCAGGAGTTGTCATAGAAACAGCTTTTGTCTATTTTTTGCCTGAGTAACTTGATACGAGGGCTTTATTTGCCATCGACGATGATCAGAGAGAGAAACAGAGATAGATTGATGTACTTTTGTTTCTCTATACAACATTCATCTCTCTCTCTCCCTATTATATATCTTCTTTGAGCATCTATACTTAAAATTATATCTCATGATGTGATGATGATACACAGAGTAAGAGAGAGAGAATTGGATGAAGGATGAAAGTTGACAGGTGGAATAAAATTCGGCTTTGGTATTGATGAGAGTATTTTTGCAACTGCATTGTTGTAAGAGTCGTGACTTGGATCTTGCTACATTAAAGACGAGTCAAAATGGTAATGTGAGAAAATTGCAGAAAAGGCTAGTAATAAAAATTAGCCTTAAATGGACTTATGTAGTGTGTGTCCTTAATACCCATAAAAAGAGAGTTGGGAGTTGTTTGCACAAGAAAAAGATTGCCGTGAATATCAAAGGGACACGAAAATAGTCCTTCTAATGTCTTTGCTCTTGTCGTTAAATCACATTTTTATTAGCCCACAAAACGGTAGGGGCTCGTCCATTTTCTGAGGCGGTTCTCATTTTGTCATCGAGTTTTCACACTTGACTAGAATTCTCTATATGCGTCTCATTCCTAAGGTCTTCTGTATCCGAGAAATCGGATAGAAAAAAAACTCTGCGACTGTTATCTTTTCCTGTCATCTTAAACAACGATGCGGAACGACGTTATTGCGCTTTCCTTCTCCAAGTCTCTGTAGAGTTTATGTTGGCTACCAAAGATTTAATTACAGCTTGTGGTTCTTCTACAAGTCGTACGAAAATAGATAATAAATCTTTTAATTTTGCACACAAGAGCTTTAGAGAAATATAATTGAAGGCGTTCCCATTTGATTATAAAGAATAGATCGTTTTACTCACAAAACCTCCTTCCATTCTAATCCAATAAGCCCGACACTTTTTCAACTCTCTTAGGAATTTCTTCTCTATATATCTAAACTGGACTTTTTTTAAAGGTCTCTCTCTTCTTCTAATATATCAAATTATTATTGTTTTGCGAATCAAAAAATTACTATTGTAAGATTACTCTTCTTTAATAGTTTGAAGAAGGTGCTTGAGTTCCAACTCTTTCATTTGGTCTTAAAGTGCCGAGAAAGAGGGCTATAATTTTTTTGTGTTGAATTCTCTTCTCTCTCTCTCTCGCCTTCTTATATATTCTTATAGAGAGTCAACTACTCATAACATGTAATTAGAGATAATACGATCGTGAAAAATATTACCTCAATTCATTCTATACAACAATTACTTTAGTACATGTTGTAACACATATTCATTTACACTAGCACAGCACTTTAAAAAAGAGTTAAAAAAATTATCATCACACACTCTTCTAAAAATATTTCTCTTGCGACTCATTCTTCTTTCCATCAAAATGTAAAATAGAAAATCTGCATATTTCATAATAATTATGTAAATTGATTCTGAGGAGGCGGTGATTCTATAGAGAGTCAACTACTCATAACATGTAATTAGAGATAATACGATCGTGAAAAATATTACCTCAATTCATTCTATACAACAATTACTTTAGTACATGTTGTAACGCTTGTATATTCATTTACACTAGCACAGCACTTTAAAAAGAGTTAAAAAAAATTATCATCTAACACTCTATAGCCAAAGAGTTCTAAAAATATTTCTCTTGCGACTCATTCTTCTTTCCATCAAAATGTAAAATAGAAAATCTGCATATTTCATAATAATTATGTAAATTGATTCTGAGGAGGCGGTGCTCATTTCACACCTAGTAGTTTGTGTGTAAGAAGACTAATCACTTTTTGACGTTATCTCACAAACTTCCTTTTTCTGATATAGCTCCTGTACCTACAACATAAATACATCCGATTAAAAAGGCTCACTATACTAATTTAAGAATGATTTAGGTCAGGTCAACTGCCGTCCTGTCCTCCTACGAATGGATAAACTAACTTTTTATTATTTTATGACGTCGCCTTTACTTGTGGGCATCTCTCTCTCTGATATAGCATTATAAAGTATAGAGTAGAGACAAGATCATCAATTTTGATTTGATACACTGATAGATAATTGAATTTGAAAAGAAATGATAATTTATGTATTGTAGGAGGCCAATAGCGATATTCTCTTGTGCTTATATTACAATACCTTATCATTATAACACTTTCAATTATTTGTGATCTTCTTACATCCATTACGACTACCACCCAGAGAAATTATATACTCTTCTATAGAGAAGAACAGGAGGTCAAAATATTATTGCAACAACTCTTTTGCATACAAAATCTTTTCTAATTGTTGTCTTTAGATTGCGGGTAAAAATGCTAAGCTTATTAGTTTTCTCAAATGAACAGTAGCCAAGTTAGTTTTCCGATATGAATCTTCAAATTAAATGTATTGTGTAGGACACCTTTCCCATTAATTTGGTTTTTAGGTGTGACGACGACGATGAAGGCTGCTAGGATGTAGGAACAAAATTTTTGAGCTGAGTCATCTTGTGATATGGATCATTTTGTGTGGTTAATATATTGATTGGTAAATAACAATGAGAACAATAGAACATGGATATCATTCCACCAACACAAGAAGGCCTGCTGCTGAGAATACAAATAAATATCAAAAAGGTGTAAAGTGTGACACAACAGTTTTACCATTTTTCTCAACTCAACTGTCAGAGTTGAAGAAAAATGAGAGAGGTCATAAGTCAAATTGTAAACAGAATGCAACAATGAATGTCACTTGTTATCATCAAGTATATGAAATTTCATAAGAGCATCTTGGATTTCTACAAGAATTTAATACTTTGCTACAATGAGTGTCAAGTCTCGCTGCTATAAGATGTAATTTCATCAGAGAGCTGCATACTAGAATTCCTCACGCCTTTTCTCATTTATAAGAAACTCTATTATAGCACCTGATTAGACTAAAATTACATAGGAAACAGCAATTGGAATCGTGATTGCGTCTTCTCGTTTTACTCACCACTATTTCATATATAGTATATAGGATGCTTTCTCCAACCTACAATATTGATTTCCAATTTATAATGAAGAATGAGAGAAGAAGAATGTAGTATAGGGAGTCGTAGCATATCACATTTATTACTGGCTATCGAGCCAACAACAATTTTTCTTATGGACTACTAAAATGTGAAAAGTTTAGAGAAGATGTTAACAATTGAGTACCGTTCTATAATAGAATGAATGGAGAATTAGATATGATAGAAAAAGACGTTCTACTAGTTTTTCCCCTTAAAATTTTTTTCAGTTCCCATTTATCTTAATTGCTTTCATTGGTGTGCAAATTACATGGTACATGTTCTCTCTCTTTTGGTAATAATGATAATAATATGTGTATAATTTTGTATTCAAGTATTAAAATGAAGTGTCTTGTGTCGTCGTTTCAGTTTTCTTCTCACAATGTATATATTCTTTAGTACATGTCGTCGTGTTGAATGTCAGAATCTTTTTGGCTTCTGCTCATATATTATAAGCATTAGGTTAAAAGAATACAGTGGAATCTGTCTATAACGGTGGGTTAAGAGCCAAACAATTTCGATTGTTATAGAAAGAACACTCTTATAAACAGAGTCTGTCTATACCGGTATTAGGAACAATGAAGCTCATGACCGTTATAGAGAGAAATTTTATTAGAACAGAATGCTGAATTACATAGTCAAATTTACTTTCAGCATTGGCTTGAGTTGCTTCACGTGTCAAAGATCTGAATTATTGCTTTACTCAGATATCTGCAACAATTTTCCTGAGTTTCACTACTCTTTCTCCAGAAAATGGTAAAAATACCGACTGGAGATGTCGATTTTGTCCAGTAACCGTTATAGAGAGAGTCAATTTACCTAAGATTGGCTGGAAATACACCGTTATAGGCAGAATACTCTTATATAGAGAACCGTTATAGAAAGAGCCAATATAATGTATTTAGATAGGCTTTAAGCTGGGAGAATGGAAAGTCACCTTTATAGACAAAATACCGTTATAGATAGACACTCTTATAGACAGATTCCACTGTATTATAAGCATTAGGTTAAAAGGATTGGCTATTTTTTATTTTTTTACTAACACAATTATTAATAATCATTATTCGTGTTAAAAAGAGGAATGTAACGGAAGAAGGAAATATGACAAAAACTAATCAACATTTTTGACAAGATTCCATCAACACATTTAATCTCATTATGATTATTATGATGATGTTGGCATCTAAATCTTTATGTGTCGATACATTAAAAGTCTGGCAGTAGAGAACAACTTGGTGATTAGACGATTAGAAAAAGTAGAAAGATTGAAACGATAATCACTTTTGAAGTTTCTGACAGTCTTTTTGATAGGAAGATGAATAAGACAAGTTTATTATATTTGTTTTGATCTTGTTCTCTTCGTTACATTTGTAGCTCATGTCAGAAGTAATGGCTCATAGGCTAAAGTACCAATTAACTGTGCTGACAGGTAAAAGACAAGACAATGAGGGCTTCTCACACATTTTTAGTACTCTTAAGCTACTTGAGGCAACTTGAGACTTTACTTCTTAACCAACAACTTCCAACAACCACCATCACCAACAACTTTACTACAACCCAACGTTAATGATTTCAAACAAACCTGATCCTTAGAGTCTTTACTAACCCATTCGTAGTTTAGATGTCTCTCACAAACTTTGAATGAATGTCCCAAGTTGTTTGTTCTCATTCACCTTCGATTTTCATAGACCTTCTTCGTCTCACATTGAGAACTTCCTTTGTCTCTTCTTTATAGAGAGAGAAGATGCCAACTCTTTTTTTGTGTGCCATTGCTGCATATTAACTTTTGAAGGTGGTAATAATAATAACAGAATTTGTGGTCAACGCCTCAGTAGTACTTGAAATATGTAAGATATGAATATGATATCTCTTGAAAGCTATAATTCTTTGCATCTATATCTTCCTTATGTAAGCGTACACGTAAAATATGCTAAAGCCTAAAGGCCATTGAGAACAAGAAAAAAGGGTTGTGTAATATATATATACTAAGGGGACTTCATTCACACGTATTTGTGTCCTTCATCAGAGGACGCTTCTTTGTTAAGTTACCAACAAATGTACTCTAGCATATTACTACAGAAATATAGATACTCAGGTGTAGATTTACTAATAGAGTATTTGTAAGAGTCTAAATTTACTATGCAAAATTTCAAGTAAAAATGACAATTTTTTCTACCTGTTCTTCTGAAAAGGAATAATTTCAGTAAATAAATAAATGAAATATTCTATTCTATGACCTTAGACTATTTCATTTTGACTCTACAGTAGTGTTTAACCGATGCCTAAACGATATATAGCGAACGATGCCTAGCTAACGATATCGATACCTGAGTGATACGCTAACATTAAATACTAATATCTAAGTGATACATACATAGACGATACCGATACCACTACAAATGACGATGCATAGATGATGCCAATTCCTAAATTCAACACGATACCGATACCTATAAATACCCTACGATACTGATACCCGATAATACCCTACGATACTGATACCCGATAATACCCTACGATACTGATACCCGATAATACCCCACGATACTGATACCCGATAATACCCTACGATACTGATACCCGATAATACCCTACGATACTGATACCCGATAATACCCTACGATGCTGATACCCGATAATACCCTACGATACTGATACCCGATAATACCCTACGATACTGATACCTATAAATAAGTATTAAGGTACCTTAGCAGATTGGTTAATGGCATTTTAGTAACTACCTCTTCAGACAATGGAATGTAGGTAGATACCCTACATTGATAGCTAGGCAAACAATACCAATACCAGTACTAAAAGCGATACAAATTCCAACTTTTGTGAAAAGTATCGAGTCAGATATCGTCAGGTATGGATCAACACTGCAAACACTACTCTAGAGAATTCTTTTAGGGGGATACTCGTTTGGTGTATACTCGCATCTTTCTACTGGGCATAGAATACTTCAGTTTTACCAAAGATCCCTCGTATACGTCTACTGGGGAACTTTGTAAGTTTTTTGTTGGTGCTATTGTGGGGTATATGTGCAACTTCATTCATGACACATAGTAGTACCTATGAACCAACAACATTTTCAAGAGTATACTCTGTTGTATATCGTTTTTGCCTTTACTAGAACTCCGGCTAGTAACAAAAGTTTTCAGAAGTCTCTACACTGTTCTCCATTAATTCTTCTCAAAATCTTCACTGTTCAATGAAACACAAAATCAGACATCACTGGCTAATGGCAATTCCCCACACTTACTTTTGAAACACAAAATATATACGCTAAAGTATAATATTATGTGAGGAAGAAGATATATCGTAAAAGAGTTGCTCCAGCATACCACCAATATATCTACAAGCAAAAGGGATATAATGGAACGTAGCCGTAGTAGTATTTTCTTGGTTGGTTAATATACAGAATATAACGAAAAGAAGAGAGTTACTCCGATATAACACGAGAGAGAAACAGAAAAGTGTATTATTATAATAGTTTTATAGAGGACGACAAGAGAAGAACACACAGCATAGTAATAGTGGCTCTTCTCACACAACAAAAAGGAATTTTGCAAAGAAGATTTTCGTTTGTGAACAACTTAAAGTGCATAGTGACAAGAAGAGTAGCAAAGGAACCATCGTCTTGGACAAGACAGGTAATAAGAGAATTAATTTTTATGTAATTGAAATGATGACACAAGTGTCACATTAGAGTCGTTAGAATGTCTGCGGTTTGCTAATTTAATTGAAACGTATATATATAACTAATTGCTCAAGTTAATTCAGGAAATGTCATTATAGCCTTGAGTATAGGTTTAACAGTTTTACCAGTGTTAGTTAATGATTGACCTTTTTGCCACGATATGACTTAGGTGCTCACGTGCGATTTGCTAAACAACTTACAAAGTTATTTAACGTTATAGTAAATTTAAGTTAATCAATAATGAACCGGAGTATATAGTTAACTGATTGATATATACATATATATGACATATGACACAAGTGTCTGAGATGCTACAAGAAATTCACTTTATAAGCACTATAAAGAAATTAGACAATTTCCAAATGACGTATATCAAAAGTGCTGTTGATAGTTTTTTCAACAATGCACAGTTTAGCAAGAAAATTGTTTCCTTATCATATTTCCACAACATTGTGCTCATTGCTCATCATCATCAGAATATCATTCATGTGTACTTACATATTTTTACTACATGTTATATTCAGACAACTTCTTCTATCTCGAAAATACCACAACACGCTTCAAGATGATGCTTTGTTTCTTTCTTGTACTTTTCTTACATCAAGTTCAACTCTTATATACGAAGCAAAGCAAGAAGTCTAAAGGGCATTATATATTACATTACTACTACTCCTATACTCTTATACTAACTGCTACATATGATATGAGAGAGAAGAAGAAGAAGCAAAGGCTTAAAAAACCTCCCATATACTTTTTATCGACAGTACACACACATACTACTCTAATACTACTATACACACACCTTCTTCTTCTTATGTTTGAGAGAGATCATTTCTCTAATGTTAGTAGTATTTACAACATAGCAACAAACTATAAGTCCATCCATTTGCCTAAAAACTCAGTGTTTATTACATCACATAATATCACGTCGCTTCACTTGAGCTTTTTGACTTCCGCTGGAGCCACTTTTCTTTTTTTGCACCTACATTTTCATGTTATAGAAGCTTATAGCTCAATCATAGAAGATATGTGTAATAATGAGTTTATAGTTAACTCTCATCTTCCTTTTATCTATTATAGTAGTATTATAGTTTTGAAGTATATATATATAGTAAATATTCATTTTCCTTTTTCACTCACTCATTGCATGCACACGCACAATAGTAATCACAGCTTTACTATCATCTTTTAAAGAGAACTCTACAAGTCAAGTTTAGGAAAGTAATTGAAAAAGTTAATGGTAATCATACAATGTTAATAAAAGTTATCTTATTATGGTAATACTCATCATCAGCGTTTCTATATAGCTCTGCGTTTTCTATATTAGATAATTGTATTTCAAGTGTAAATTATTGGACCATGTAGTTTTATATTTGTAATAGTGAATTAGTTAGTAGAAGAGTGTACAAATTTTTATTACATTTCTTCTTGTACTACTACCTGCTTATGTTTTTATGTACAGGTTAAATACAAGGTGCAATAAAGACTCTTCTTCTTCACCTGTATAGTCTACACAAAAAATACAAAAGATTGAATTTCTTTACTATGCAAGAAGGATCGTCAATAGTAGTAGTAGTAAAAGAAGGAAAGTTGTGTGTACTGGAAGAAGGTTGTTGTTGAAGAAATTTCTTCGTTAGAAGAAGAGTGGTATACCTGTAGTCAGAAAGAGGATTCAATCTTTTGTACACAGATATACATATATATCTACATTTTCTTCTTCTTCTTATGTAGCTCTTTGTAGCAACAAGGAGAGAGACCAAGTGGACTGTTGTGTATAACGTTTTCAAGAGTATATATTTCATATAGAGTATATTCTAGGAAAAGAGAATATATATATCTAACATTGAGTATAGTGTAGAATGCTCATCGTCTTTTCTTCAAGTAGTAGCATTACAGGTACATATGTATATGTATATATCTTTTAGTTCTACAGCAAAGTCAAAGTAGTTGGTAACAAGAGTTGTATACTATGAGTAGAGATAGAGTATATGTAACTCTTTAGCTTCTCTTCTCTCTCTGGAACCTTTGGAAGAGAGAGAAACATGGGAGAGAATACGTTGTTTAGTAGTAGTGGAGTAGCCAAGTAGTGAGCAGGTTATATAGTATATAGAACTTAAAGAGAGTATATAGATATATAGATGAAATACAAAGTTATGTCATTGTGTTGCTTTGCCTTGGATGCTTTTTAGCTTTCTAACCGAGGGTCTCTCTTTTTCTGTGTAGTAAAAATTGTGTGTAGGTAAGAATTTTTGAGAATTTTTCACTATATTTTGTTGTAGAGTGACAGAAAATTTTGGTACTTTATTATATAAGGCTCAAGTTTTTCTCTCAGTGGATGGATGACCTTTACATTGTACTATCACACTTCCTGCCTCTGCCATAATATTCGCACATTCATATATAACTTTTTAGTGTAGTAGTAAAGTGTATTATTTGCACCAACAACACTATAGTCTATATAGTAGTGGTATAGATATATGACTAAGAGATAAAAACACACAATGCACAACATAACTTAAACAATAGATTATACTCTTTCCATACATTGACATTATTATTGCATCGTACATAATATTATTTCAATTTTGGTTTGGTAAAGCATCATACACATATAATAAAACGTCAAAGGCTACAACAATACTACACTTTTTCTGTGGTAGGTAGAGTTATATAGATACTCTGCGTCAAGGTACTACATTATACATGATGTGTTTAATGGTTATTATATAGTATATAGTAAAGTTTTTTTTCTGCAATCTGCGCGAGTAGTATAGAGAGTGATGAGGAGCAAATTCACATAATACTCACATCACACACAGCAAGAACTACATAAAGTAAAACATTAGATAAAAAAAGAGAGGAGAGAGGAAACATAAGAGACATGCAGATTTTTGCACAAGATAGGACTTTGCAGTGCTTTTAGCAACTTTTGTATATTCTCTTCTAACTATAATAATACAAGCCTCTCTCGCTCACGCTTGTTACTTTACTCTCTTTAGAAGAGCAACCAACAACAAAGTTGCAAAAATATATAATGGTAGTTTGAATTTAATACTTTTGTTGTAGAGATGACATGACGTGTGTTTTGTTGTGTATACTAGAAGAGTAGTCTCAAAGGTATATAGATGAAAATTAGTGTGAAGTATATATATATAGAGAAAGAAATATTATTGCATGTTGTTGGAGATGTAATGAGAGACAGTTGGTTTTTTAGAGAAGAGATGCTTTGCTTTATTTTATTACATGTGTTGATGTGCTGATGCTAGGAAAGAGAGTTTATGTCGAAGGATANAAGGATATGTAGGAAATTGTGTAGCCAAAAGTGACTCATTGAAAATTTTGTAGTTCTCTGTCTTCAAAGACAAATTTTAAGAGAATGACGCCGGCGTCTAAAAGTCTTGCATTTTGTTGTATTGTACATAGAGGTTAAGATGCTAACTGATTTAACTGTAGTATATAGAATTTTTCAGACATTTTCCTCTTAAGATGATGTGTAGGATGAGCTCTAAAATAAAGTGGATATGGCATCTGGCTATTAGTTAAAAAGACTAAAAAGACAAAAAAGTTCACCGCTGTATAGAGAGAATACTCATTATCAAAAGAAATGTCAAATAGAGAAAATCGGATTGTTTTATATCCTTTTTTCTTTGAAATGACGACAAGCTGTCGATGTCGATATGTTGATGTGATGCTCATATAATGTGACATGACAGCTGCAGCAGAAGAAGAAAATCGCAACAAAGAGTCTCAAATTGTCATGTCATGTAAAATGCTAATAGTAAGCTAAATGTGATTACGGAAGATTTTTGAAAGTTACTTCTTCTAAAGAGAGTTAAAGTAGAACACACAGTTGTCTGTTGTATCTTTGACCTTTTACTAATAAATGTTAAGAGACCTTGTTAGATTTTTGTTGCTGGGCTCTCTTATGCTCTACATTGTAAGTTTGAGTCACAGTGAACAAGAAGAGAAGTGTGCACCTGAATTTTAGTTATGATGAGTCATTGAAACTTTACTATACTTTACACTTTACGTTTGTTGTTCTTATTGTAGTATTTGCCAATTCGCTAAAGTTACAATATGAGTCATTCACTCGTAATATAGTAGAGTAGAGACTTAGTCATATAAAAGAGATGAGAGTAGAATTGATTCAGAAACTCACTCATTTGATTTAGAGAGCCATGTTGTTGGTAAGATTTATGAAAATATATAAAAATTAATGCACATAATATATGCTGTCATAATAAGTTGCCCTGTAGTATTATTATTTATCACATAAGAAGAAGAAGATTCAAAGAGCACACGTTATGTTATCTTCAAACCACATATATTCATACATAAGAAGAAGAAGAACATTAAATGTGCATTTAGCTACATGTTACATTCTAAGTAATAAGCTTATATAGTTTTCTTCTAACTTTGTATATAATATGTGTGTGTTACTTTGCTCCAGGAACTTTGAGCCCATATTAAGAGATTTGTAGTTGGTGTAGTTTGAGTAGTTGTTGTCAGAAGAGGTACTTTTTGACTCGCTTTTTTAGTTAGATACACACACGGACGTTACATTGTGGATTAGAGTGTGAAACTAGCTTTGCGAATTGCAAGTTCTCTTCTACTATCTAGCTAGCAACAAACACAAGAGAGTGAATCATCATATGAGTATAGTCAATCTCATATAGCAAAAGCCACCACCACTACTATACTGTATTATCATCAGTTCAGAGTATTTCATAAACGGTGGTGGACCTTCCTTCTTACTAAGTAAGTTTACTCATCATCGTATACAGCTGCCGTCCTTTGTAATGAGTATTTGGCATTGATAAGTAGAGGAATATATTTTTACCATTATGAAAATATGAACAATGTCACTCACTCATATCATGCTTCTTTGAGTTTTGACTTGAGCTTAAAAGTGTAGTATATAGTAAAGTATATTATAATGCATTTTACATTGATATCGATTACTTATATATATGTCGTGTTGCTCCTTCGTTTTTTTTCTCTTATAGAAAAGTATAAAAGGACACGCCATTTGTACTCTGTAGCCATTCTCTGTGACACGAATACAACTTATATATAGTAAAACTTATATATGAGTGTTGTAGTTACTCTCTATATGTATGTCAATATAAAATGTATATATATATAAGTTGTCGTTTTTGTTGAGTAGTGCATTGATTTGATAACAAGAAAAAAGAGACACACAAACGATATTATTTATACTATATGTACTTTTAATATATGTGTATAAGCGGCATTTATTTTTCTAATAAGTTGTAAACAACCAAGAGAGAGAACTGTTGCTTTATGTATATGTATAGAGATGATGATTTGATAACAAGTTACTATAAATACCTGGATGAATTTTTATGTGCATACCTTAACTTTTAAGACTTGTACAGTATATATGTGTAGGTTGGAAGAAAAATGTGTGTATATGACCCGTGAGATGAGTTTATGTATAGGATTGTGTCTATGTATGAGCAAATAATGATATAAAGAAATATGATATGGTATCGATTGAGAGAGTTAGAGAGAATAAATAGTAGTAGTATTTTTCTGAGACAAGCGTAGGATGGTTACTAGAGGTATTTAATTCATAATACTAATTTCTCTAATGTTTCTCTATATATGTCTTTTGGTAGAAATGGATCAACGGACGACAAGTAATAAGTGAGTGAGCAGTCAATAGTGAAGATGATGAGCGACTCCATCTTCAAATAAATAAGCCAAGAAGAAAAAAATCATCGAGTGTCACTGAGAGACGAATCACCGTCCAAATTATATTTCTTGATCGACTAATTTTTCTCAATATTTTTGTCTAAATGGGACGTACACGTAAAGCTGCAGAGCCTACTACTACAGCTAGCAATGGTGAGTCTCATTAATTAAGGAAAAGCATTAACTAATTATTTATTAATTTATTTATTATTTTTTTACTCCAGCTCGTGACACTGAAACCGACTCAAGAAGAAGGGTACGAAGTAGCGTAACAAAAACACCACCACGTCGAGGTAATAATACAAGTAGCCCTTCAAGTGGAAGTAGTAGTAGTCGCTCTTCTGGAAGAAAAGGTCGTGGCAATAAAGATGTTGTGGAATCAGTGGAAGAGACAATATCATCATCTGAAGAAGGACGTAGTACAAATAAGAACAATGCAACAGAGTCAGAGGTCAATTCTAATGGTTTAAGTGGCAGAGGGTCAGGGACAAGGAGAAAAGTTGAAGAGAAAAGTAAATCGACAACCACCACCAATTCTAATACTACGCAAGCTAATGAAGTGACGGTAAGTAACAATAATATTTAATAATGAATTATTTATGATAAGAGAGAGAATTTATATAGAATTGTGTATGACACAATAGTATAAGTTTAACGTATGCATATAGTACTTATATATATTGATACTAATCTTTTGCATGGATAACACCGCTTTTGAGTTATATAGTACAGTTATATAAAGTTTCACAATAAGTACTGGTACAAAAAAATTAGAGTGAAGCTTCTGGTGAATTTGTCCTTAGAACTGGTTTGATCTTCTTCTATTGCTGTTTTGATTTGAAAATACATCTAATATATATATAATGCAGATTGATATTATTTTTGTGTTTATATATTGACAGCCTTGAATGAATATAGTTGAGTCACTATTTTTACTCTACTATAATATTTACTAAAAGAGAATTATTATTAGTAGTAAAGATATTATATGGGCTACAGTAATAATTATTTATTACTTCCATTATTTTTTTAATAGTGAATGGTCCATTGTATTATACATTCTGAATGTCATGTGTCATAATATTTTTTTACAATTTAAGAGTGAGTAGTATATTAATAAGTAGTTGGTGGTGTGTGACGTGTAAATAGATTTTCTCCTCTCGTATCAATAGTGGAAAGAAAACTGTGCTTCAGTGTCATTAGTAGAGAAAAAGCCATCATGATAATAATTATCTTATTTTCTTCATAAATATTGGTTTCCTTTCCTCTGTGTACATTGTGCAGTTTAGTTAGGATAGCGTGTTAGCAAATAACTAAATATCGTTGTTTATTTGTCTTCCAACTTTTTTTTCTCCATGCAACTCTAACATCAGCACCTGTGTAGTTAACTAAATGATATGTGTTCGACTGTTTAACTGTGCAATGTGAATATACGACATTTTTATAGACTCTAGTATAATCCTCTCTCTGAACGAAAAAGAAGTATATATGTTTTATTTAGTCCTGAAATATATCACCTATACAATAGACATTGTTATAGTGTTTTTTGATAATATGAGCTTAGTATATAGAAAAGAGACTTTATAACTTCACACTGGACATGCTACAATGAACACACAACATGTATAATATAATACAAGTTTATGATGAGTAACGACTCTCTCGACTAGCAAAAGGCTTAAATTCTCTCTCGTCTTGTTATAATGAAATAAAATATATAGAAACGTGTCCATGAAGTGAGCAAAATGTCGATGTCGCCTCTGTTTTGTTACTCTTTTGCAATGTATAAGTAGTATAGTAGCAGTAAATCAAGGTGAATTGTCGGATTAGGCTTAATTGTTTTGTGCACAGGAGTAAAGTATATACTATAGAGTAAAATATGTTGCATGTTGTGTACTATACTAGTAAAGGTATAAATTTTCTAATGCATGTCTCTCTTTTACAGCAGCAAGGGAATAATACAACAACCGGTAATGTCAACAGCTTAGCTAGTGGGAACTCAAGGGCTGACACTACTTCAGGCAAAATAGTATGTTGTCGTTGAAAAGAAAAAATTATAAATGTTTATCTATATATATACTCATATGTGTTTATATATGCAGGAATCTCCGAAAAAGGATAATGCCAGCAATGTTAGTAATAATAGTAGTAATGGAACTTCAGCCGTCTCGAGATTACCAAAAAAGAGAAAATTTGACCTAGCTGATTTTGAAGCTTCAGAGCCTGAGACGAGCATTCCAGTTAAAACTACTGAGCCATTGATATCACCAACAACAAATTCTTCACCTCCACTTACAGCAACTAGTCATAATGCTGTAATTATTAATGAGAACAGAGCACAAAGTCCTGTTGAAATTAATATGCATTCAGGAGGAGGACGAAATAGTAGTGGTCCACATTTGACAATGGTATCTCCTCCACCACCACCATCTTCTCAACAGACAAATCAACATATGATGATTCATCATCATCAACAACAATCATCTTCTTCTCCACAACAACAGCACTATCATCATCATCAATTAAGGCAACCTAGTAGTAGTAGTCAGCATCAACCAGTGATTGTTTCTTCACCACCACAAAATGACTCTATATATAATCCTCCGAAAACTTATGTCATGTCTACTATTAATGGACAACAAATTATTAATAGTAAACCAACATTTCAACAATCAGTGTCGTCAGTGTCATCGAGTGGTAATAGTAAATCAGTGATGTATAATAGTAGTAGTGTTCTTACAAGTAGTTCGTCAAGGAATAATTATAGTGGTGGTGAGCCAATGGATCTTGGTCGATCTGTAAGATAAAAAAAGATTGAAAAAAATATTATATATTCTTTACTAATATAAATTCTTTTTTTTTATAGCAACAATATGGAGCAACACTTGCAGTGGACTATAGGAATAGAAGTAGATCTCCCTCACCAGGAGGATCATATAGAGAACAACCTCATAGAATAATTTTACAGCAATCACCACATGGTCCATCAAATCAGCAATATGTGTCATCACCCTATCACATACAGTCAAAGGTTAGCCGTTTATAAATAATTCATATTTGACTTCTCATAAATATTTCATTATATAAATTCTTTTTATTTTAGACTTCGCAACAACCAATGTTAATATACCAACAACATTCTTCTACTAGTGACACAGAAGGTTTAAATTTAGTGGTTGATAGAGGCAAGTCACCATTGGACTATTACAATGCAGCCCAACAGCAATCCTCTACTTCTTCTATTCCAATAATTACAACACCAGCTGAAGCAAATTTTGCTAAAATTGCACCACTTCTCAGCCAAGGAATGCTTCAACAACAACATTATCAACAACTTCAACAACAACAACAACAAATTGTAGTAAAATCATCATCTCATCAACATCCATCAAATCAACAACACGTTGTACTACTTAATGACAACAAAATTATTACAGAACAGCAAAGACATCATCATCCAACTACTACAATGTTACAACATCAACAACAACAACAGCCTTCTGTGATCTCTAGACCATCAATAAGTAGTGGATTGTCTGTACGTGGATTTCAAACAGTAATGCAGGTAAAAAAAATATAAAATCTAAATATTATTATAATACATTTATATGCTATAGCATTATTTTATTCACACGTGTGTGTTCCACTATATGTAAGTTGAGTAATAATAGACCACCTGCAAAAAGTAGAGTAGAAAAAAGTCCGTTTTCTCTCGTTTCTTCTCTCTATAAAATATTCTTCTTCTTTACACGAATATATGTTGTACTTGTTGATATCGTGCTTACTCGTTTTTGATCGATCGATAGACGGCTGCTCTGGCTGGTGGTGGTAGTGTTGCGACGACTACTTCTATAAAGGATGAGGAGAATGTGAAAGTAAAGCTGGAAGAATCTGAGCAGCAGCACCATCATCAACATTATACCAATAGCACTCAACAACAAAGATGGCCAAGTACAAAAGATGAGATGATCGTTGTAGAAACTAAAGGCTCTTCTAATGCTAATAATAATGTTACAACTCCTGTTGTTGTTCCTTCCTCACAAAGCTCATCAACAAGGATTTCTCCAACTGGTGCTGTACTAGATCTAAGAGAATGGCAGGGTCATCGTGTTTTAGCTAAACGAGGAAATGTTTATATGTCTGGAGTAGTTGAATGTATTAGGTATGAAATAATATTAATATATTTTAGATTAGTATAGATGCTTTGCTAATGCTAATAATATTTTTTTATTTACAGTGACCATTCTACAGTCACAGTGGCTTTCGATGTAGATAAAGCCTCAGTTTCTTATCGAGATATAATGTTATCAAATTCTCATTCCTACGACATTGTATCTGATACTCCACCAACTCAATCTCAAGTTAAGCAAGGGTCAAATGTTTGTATTCGAAGTAAATCAGATCAAAATATATTTTTTGAAGGAGTTGTGTCTCGATGTTCAGGCTGGCCTCCACAATATACAGTTCATGTAGCTTCAGAAGGAAAAGATTATACTGTGTCTCGTCCAAATCTACGTTTACAATTACCACCATGGTGGGAAGAACTTAAAGCTATAGAGTCCATTTACTCAATTCCTGTAGTTACAACAACTTCTACTACATCAGACTCTGATAATAATACTTCTTCTGCACCACCACCATCAAATCAACATCATCATCATCAACAACAACATCATCATTCTACACCAAATAATAATAATAATATTTCATCATCATCATCATCATCTGCCTCAAATTCTTCCAATGTTACACCTACAACTGCGGTTGTATCAAATGTGCAAGTACTTCCTGGTATGTCAGATTTAACAATGCCATTAAGTCATCATCATTCACAACAACAACAACATAATGGTGGTAGTAATAGACAAATGAATGGACCGTCACCAATAGCTCTTGGGTCTAATCATAGTAGTAGTAATGATAAAAGATTGGAGTATGATTTTTGTGAATCTGATGATGATTTAAGAAGAGAAGATATCCATTTTGCTGAAACTGGTGCAATGACAATTGGTGGACGAAGTGGTAGCTTAACTCCTGCAGGAACTCAACTCAGTAGTAAATGTAGTAGTGTACAAAGTCATATGAGTAGCTCTGGAAGTTTAATTAATGAAAGAGGAACACCAAGAAGTCAAGCTACTACTCCTAGAAGTCAATCTGGTACACCTCATAAATATAAGAAAGGTGATGTTGTCTCTACTCCTACTGGAATTAGAAAGAAATTTAATGGTAAACAATGGAGAAGATTATGTTCTAGAGAAGGATGTACTAAAGAGTCTCAAAGAAGAGGATTCTGCTCAAGACATTTAGGTCTTGGTAAAGTTAAAGCTCATCATGCAGGGTTTAAAAAATCAAAAGAGAGTGAAGGTGATGAAGCAAGTTCAAGAGACTCACAATCTTGTGGTACTTCACCATCAAGTAGTATTAGAGATGTACGTATTGCTGGAAGATTTGATGCTGATGAAACTGAAGCTGCTACAATGCTTGTTTCATTAAGTCGATCAACATCACCAAGTTTTTCACCACCATCATCACAAAAAAGTGGATGTAATTCTCCTCGTGTTTTACAATCACCATTAACTATTGGCTCAAGACATAATTTATTTTTACCAATAGCAGCCACTCTATCAAATACTACATCTCCAGTTCCAACAACTTCTTCACCAGCTTCTTGGCATGCTAAAAATGGTAATGGTGAAGCAATGATTGTTCAATGTATTTCTGGTGGTGCTAGTAGTGGAAATGTTGGAAATATTATAACTTCTTCAGCATCTGGAGGAAATAGTAATAGTAATAATAATACAAGGTCTGTT
Source organism: Oncopodura yosiiana (assembly GCA_009869805.1). NCBI lineage: Eukaryota > Metazoa > Arthropoda > Collembola > Entomobryomorpha > Oncopoduridae > Oncopodura > Oncopodura yosiiana. The sequence continues at coordinate 19,908 of VCNE01002047.1, forward strand.
ATTAGACCAGAAATTCTTCGTCCACGTATCACTGCTAGTGTTATACAAATGTCTCCTATTGTATCAAGTGGTGGAGGAATACAAAATAATAATAATAATGGTGGAGGAAATAATTCTACTGGACAACAACAACAACAAATTACTGGAATTGTTATACCACCATCATCAACTGCTGCTTCTGTTATTAAAGAAGCTAGTACTAATCATCCACAAAAACAAGAAACTGTTTCATTAGTAATTACACCACATCATAGTGGGAAAAGTATTGTTGCAACACCACAACATCATCAAATTGAAACAAGTGGAAATCAATCAATTAATTTAATGAAAGGATCTACAACAATGACATTAACTCCTCTAGTTGTTCAAGCTGGAAAATCTCATCAAACAGTTCAAAGATATATACAACAACAATTTCCAATTCATCATATAACAACATTACAAGCAGCTACAAGTAGTTCTGGTGGACAAACACAATTTGTTTTAGCTCATCCAATAACAACAAGTAACAATAATGCTATTAGATATACAACAAGTGGTCTCACTTCAACAAATACAACAATGGTTGTCACTGGTGGAGCACCAATTGCAATTAGAAAAACTCTTGTACCAATTTCTGGTTCATTAACAACAACTTCTAATAATAATAATAATGAGAATATTGTTGCTGTTTCTTCAAATGCTTCAAATAATAATAATAATATCAGTGTTGTCACTACTAGTGAAAATCATCATCAACAACAACATCATCAAGTAGTAACAACTTCTTCAAATAATATTATTAATGGACTTTCTATTGTAAATGGCCCACAATCTCCGCCACAGTTAATAATTCCAGAAAATAATAATTCTGGTGAGCAACAGCATAATGTTGTATTAGTACGTCCAAAAGTTACAACAAATAATGAAAATAATAATCAGCAACAACAACATCAACAAATTATTCATTTAGTTGATAAAAATAATGTAGCTACAAAAATTACAATACATTCATCAACACCAAATAATAATTCTATTTGTAGTAATAGTAGTACTACAACAGCTAATGGAATAATTAGTATTGCTGGTGGTGGAAATAATAATAATAATAGCAACAACAATAATAATAACGGAACTAGTGCAATTATTGTCAGTTCAGGAAGTGGTTTACCAATGCCAACTCAATTATTACCAATTGTTCCATCAGTTTCAAATTCAAATAATAATAACAACTCTACTGGAGGAGGAGAAAATTCTTCAAAAAACGAAGGAGAATCATCATCACCACCTAAAATATACCCATGGCAAGCTTTATTTCCATTTCTAACACCAACACCTTCACCACCACCAAATAATCAACAATCAAGTAATCAACCAGAATCACCTGGAGGAGGAAAAGACTCAACATCAAGTCTACCACCACCAAATGATGTTGATAATTTAGGCTTACCAGATATTGGTGATGATGATGATGATGTTTTTGAAGGAATGTCTGATTCTGCTACAGCAAATTTTAATGGTGTGAAACGTAGAGCTCAATCATTACCAGCATCAAAAGATCATGATGGTAAAGAAGGAAGAGAAAGAGTACGAAGACCAATGAATGCATTTATGATATTTAGTAAAAGGCATAGAGCTCTTGTTCATCAACGACATCCTAATCAAGACAACAGAACTGTCTCTAAAATTCTTGGAGAATGGTGGTATCAATTACGACCAGATGAAAAACAAAAATATCATGAATTGGCCAGTGAGGTGAAAGAAGGTGACTAAGAATACAATATAATTGCTAATTATTTTATTTTAACTTAATTATTTTTTTAACTCTAGCCCACTTTAAAGCTAATCCTGGATGGAAGTGGTGTTCAAGAGATAGAAGGAAATCATCTAGTGGTGGAAATCCACTTGATGGTTCTGTGCCTAATACTCCAACAAGTACAACAGCACCAAGCACTTCACTTTCTACTGGAGGAGGAGGAGGAAACACCACTAATAGTAATAAAAGAAGAAGATCAAGTAGCACTGATGATATTAATGAACGAGCAATTGATGATGGCCCAAGTACTATTTTAGTTGTAGATAAAAAACAAAAAATTAGTGGTGACTACTCAGATGATGAAAATGATAGAATGGTCATTTGTGATGAAGATATTGATCTTCAATGTAAAGAAAAAGTATCAGATTGTGAATCTGATCAAGAAATGGATACTTCCACTACTACTACAACTAATAAATCATATGAAATCAAAACATCATCATCAGGAGGTGGCAGTTTATTAACAACAACCACTACTACTACTACAACAACTTCTACACCAATCTCAATTGTTCCAACTATAGCTATTAAACCAAAAGCAATGAGAATTCAATCAGATCCTAGTAGTAGTTCTAGTTCTATTTTAACAACAATCTCTTCATCTATTCCTAAATTGGTATTTCAACATGGAAGTGCATTTCGATCTATGCCCTCACCAAAAGAGCCTATTAAGATTGGAGAATCATCACAACAGCAACAACAAGAATTATCAAATAGTGGAACTAATAATAATGAGGATAATAATACAAAGTTATCACCAAAAGCTCAGCAACAACCACAAACTACAACTCATTTATTAGCTTTTACTCATCAAGTTCCAACTTCAACACTATTGGTTCGACCAACAATGACTTTTCCATTTCCAAATAATAACAAAATGACAACAACAATTTTAACAGTTCTTAAACCAGTAGACTCTACTCAGAATCAAGCAAATACTTCTACTCCTGCTACAGAAGATGATGACTCAAAACAAAAAGTTAAAGCTGCACTAGTTAATATTCCAACAGTGTCTAGTAGTAATAAAACATCACCAACATCAGAGTCTACAAATAAAACTGAACAAATTTCACCAAATGATTCTACTGCTACATCATCAACTACACAACAACAGCAAAGTAGTAATGATCCTAAACAATTATTTGTGCTAGCTCCAACTCCAGCTCAATTAGGCAAAGCTCCACTTCAACGTCGCCAATCACAAGGAAATTGCCTTCCGTTGTCATTTACTCCAGTAATAAAGAAAGAAGGAGATGGATCGGCGAGTGCAAGTCAACAGCAGCAAGAATCATCACCAACAGAAATATCACCATTATCTTCTGCATCATCTTTATTGTCTTCACCAGAAAAACTTAAAGAAAGCAACAATAGTGCTACTAATGTTACTAATGCTGCTGTAAAGAATGAGAAAGGAGGAGAAGAAGTACTAAAAAGTCCTTCTGTTGTATGCTTAGTTCCAGAAATTAAAATTTATCAAGATGAAGACGACGAAGAAGATAAAAAAGAAAAAGAAGAGAATCAAGAGTCAGAGTCAACTGAACCAGAATCATCAACAGGCACTCAGCTACAAATTATTGAAAAAAGTAATTTATTATCACCAGGAGGACTTAAGTTACCATCAGATCATCAATTATCAGATAATGATAAAGAAAGTATTAGTGGTGGTAGTAGTGGCTCTGTAACACCACATCAACCAACACCAAAAAGTTTCTTTAAAAAGAATGTTGAAGATGGAATGGACAAAGTTTTGGAACAAGTCAACTTTTCTGAGAAGTTCTCCAGTTTACCTCAATTTAATCCACAAGAAACCAAGTCACCAAGACCTTTACCATCAAGTCCAAGAGATATTTTAAATAGTTTTAGAAAGAAGCGTATTCCATCAGGTAAGATGAGGAAGAATTTTTTATTAGAAGTTATACTAATTAAATATTTTTTTTACTTCTTAGCTTCACAAGAACATGAAGGAGTTTGTAGTAGTGCTGGTCCATTGACAAGTGGTGGAGTAGGAGAAGAAGGCGAAGGTTCAACTCCAGTTGTGAAATTAGACTGGAAATACATTTTTTGGTCCAGATTTTAACTTGGATGCATTTAAAAGTAAGTTGTTAATTACTCTTTTTGATTATTAAAAAAATCTTATTGATTCTCAATTTTCCTATATAGTCGACAATCCCAATGGAACTGCCAATCTACCTGCCATAAAATTAACAACAGATCATCAACAACAACAAGACATCATTCCATCATCACCTTTAATTGCAACACCAAGTAATCCATCAAATACATCTGGTGGTGGTATTGTACTATCTGCTGGACCAAGTTCAAATAATTTTGCATCACTTCGCTCTCCAAGAACACCAAAAACTCCAGCAAGTTTAAGTAGACTTGATGCTAGTGGAAATGAAAAAGGTCATCGTAAAATGTTGGAGCAAAGGAGACAATTGGTTGTTCAGTTGTTTGAAGAAAATGGTATGTTTCCAACTACACAAGCAACATCAGCTTTTCAGGTAATACATACAAATATTAAAATTAATAACTTCCAATGGGTCTAACATGATATCTTCTTTTAATTTAGTCTCAACATGCTAACGTGTTTCCCAACAAATCTTGTCTCCAATTAAAAATTCGAGAAGTGCGACAAAAACTTATGTCAAGTAGCTCTACACCATTGACACCTTCAGCTGCTGCAGAGCCATCAACATTTAATCTTCCTCTTACACCATCCAAGTGATACTGGTGCTCCTGCACATCACTCTTCATCATCATCATCAACTTCAGCTACAACTACAATTACTGTTGCTACATCACAAGAATCAAATTGAATGTGAGTCCTAAAATTATTATATAGTAAACCTCCTAACTACTCTCTCTCTCTCTATCTCTGTTGTGGCTTATAAAAAGAAATAATACACATTATTAAAATTATTACTATACACAAACAAAAATGTTGACAAGTACAAATAGCTTAATGTATAAGAAGAGAATATATATATATGAAAAAAATCAAAGTGTAAACAAATTATTATAAAGTCGTACTACGTATACAATGTATAACTAAACTATATATATAAGAGCCTTGATGTAAAAAAAATCTTTTTTGACACACTCAAAATATATATTAGTGTCAATATATAAATTATTACAAAGCTGCACGTATTGTTTCTCAGCAGCCTATATATAAATATACAAGTGAAAGTATGTGTCCAATATTTGTCTCATTAGTGTTCCCTAATATTGTCCTTTCACTCTGTCTTTCCTAGAAAAGAAAAAAATTATTAGAGACCTTTTTACCACTTTTGAATAATAATAATAATAAATAACATAATAGTAGTAGAGAATGTACAAATGAACTGAATGCCAGAGTACATTTTACAACAAAATTATTAAAGAGAATTTAAGCTCTTGATTTTCTCTGTCAAAAAAGGAAATTGTAAAAAATAATCTTTTTTATTTATCTTCACATTTTCTCTGACGCGTGGAAGGCGATGAGCTTGTTTCTTTTTTTCTGATGAAAAATATATGAGCACTATAAAAAATTCCTATTATGTAAAATGTAATTTAAAGACAAGAAAAAAATATACATTGCCTTTAGTCTATAAATATGAATATATAAAAAGTGTATATAACAAAAAAATCTCTCAATCCCGGTTTAAACTAATTAAATGGTGTTTGCTATATATATAAAATAATTAATAATATTTTCCTTATTCTCTTCCTCGTGATTATTTTCATCATCGTATCGTCGTGTGTGTCAATCAATAATTATATAAATACAAATGTAAATAGAGAACTTAGAAAAGTATCATGAAGAATTATGTAAAGTAGACTGTGTAGAGAATTGTTTGTTGTTGTTGATAGTAAAGAAAAAGAAAATGGGGTACCTTATTTGACAACAATTATTATAAGCGAAAGACAATTTGTATAATATGTCTCAGCTATATACTATAAAACATTTACATATAAAAAATGTCCAATTTTTGCCATTAAACAGAAACAACAAATTGTCGTCGTTTTTTTTTTGTTTTTGATTCAAAAGTGCAATTGTGAGTACCAAAGTTAGTAGAAGATGAAGAAAATGAAAAGTTAATTATTATAAGGGAAATGGATCATGGATTTGATTTTTAATTAGAGAAGAAGAGATACAGAGTGCATATATATAAATATATAGACAAAATTTTGATTTTGTTGTTCTCTCTCAATCTTCTCTTAATTATATACAAAATGTCTTTCGAGAATAATTTTCTGTTACTACATATAAATTAGTTTATTAAGATTATTTACTTATTAATTAGTACAAATTATCAGTGCAGTGTTGTATTGAAATTCAACGAGCTGTAGTAGTTGTAATAATAATATATAGAGTTCTGCAAAATTTTTGAGTTTACTGACGTGTGTCTCTCATTTTTGTCCTTTTATTTTCTAAGGCAAAGACACTGAAGTCTCAAAAAAATAATTCATAAAACAACACAGCCAGTGAGAGTATTACAAATTAATTAATTCAACAACAGTTATATAAAAAAATATTTAACTCAAAATGGCTGTTGTACTAATAAAATTGCACTGTTAGAAAAAAGAAGAGACGAGTTTATAAATATTATAATCGTGAACAAATCATTATTATATATTGATGTAGAATGTAGAAATTAATATTAGTGATATATATTGTTGTTGAGTAATTTTATCTTTTTTGACTACAATATATTCTATATGTAATAAGTATACACACAAAAACAACACGACGAAAAGAAAGATGAGAAGAAGGAAAGAAGAAAAAATCGACGAGGATGCGCTTTATATTTACATAAAAACAAACAAAAAATACAACATTTAATTATAAATATATATATAAATGTAATAGAGTAATTAAAAAATGTGTAGCATATTAAGTGGGATTTCGTAATAGGGCACAAAAGGAAAGAGGAAAGGAAGTTGTGAAGATTATTACATACAAATATATATTAAAAAATGCTTTTGTCTCATCATGATTATTGTGTAGAAAATACTGAAACAAAAATGTTTTATGTGTTATAAAAGAAATGGGAAAAGAAGAAGAAGAGACAAAAATAAAAAACAAGAAATTGCA